>JAXBDA010007195.1:0-18323 GCA_036023075.1 Gaultheria prostrata
TATATATTATTTTTTATTTTAAGACTATGTTTTGACTAAAGCATGGAAACTAGAACCCCCTCTTAACATTAAAAATCAAACCCTGTAGATGGTGCAGACAAAAGCTGGCCCCAATGGTAATAACAACAACAACCAGACCAACAACAATGACCCTAATCAGCACATTGCGGCCGCCCTGACTAATGTCGCCCAAAGCCTCCAAAATTTGGCTGCAAACCCTCGAGGACCACATCAACGTGCCGCCCCGGACCGTACGCACCTGTTCACCGAGTTCAGAAAACAGCGACCTCCAATTTTTCATGGAGCACCTGATCCTCATGCTGCCAATGGATGGATCCGTCAAATCAAGAAAATGTTGGACACCATGGGAGTCCTACAAGCGGCTGATCAAGTGGCACTGGCGGTGTATCAGCTAGAAGGAGAAGCTAACTACTGGTGAGAGGCCACCAAGCCCGCTGTGGACCTCACCACGATCACCTGGGCACAGTTTGAGACAATCTTCCTGGAAAAATATTTCCCTACAACTATGAAGGAAGAGATGGTGCAACAGTTCCTTGCACTCAAAGAAGGAGACATGACTAGGACACAGTACATGTCGCGCTTTGAAGAGCTGTCCCGGCAAGCGTCGGCCTACATCCCCGACGATGCTGCTAAGGCGAGAAGATTCGAGTGGGGATTAGAGACTACTCTCCGCGGCAAGGTGGTTGGGCTACGACTCGAGACTTATGCTCAAGTGGTACAAACCGCTTTAAAAAATGAGCGAGAAATAAATGATACCCAGAAGATTCTGAATCAGAAGAAAGGACCATCATCAGGAGGACCGATCCGTAATAACAACCAAGGGTATACTGCGTCGAAGCCATACCACCAGAGCAACTCACGTCCCCAACAGCAAAATCAACCATGGAGGAACCCAGGCCAAGGACAAGGCCCTAACCAAGCAAGGAATCGTAACAATGAAACAATCCGCTGCTTCCACTGTCAAGAGTTAGGACATTACAAGAATTGCCCCAGCCTGCGGAAACAAGAAAGCAACAATTTTGGGAATCAGCCACCGAAACAGATTGGTTATGGGAATCAGAATCAAGGAGGACCAAATCAGCAAAGGCCGGGCTGGAATCAGCAACAGCAAAACCGCCCATATCAGAACAATGGGAATAGGCAAGGACAAACTGGAGCTAATCAGGGAACTGGAGGAAGAATATTTGCACTCCAGGCTGACAATGAGGAGCTGAACCCATCTGTGATCAGAGGTACACTTATACTGTTCAGTACTTGTGTGCAAGCTTTATTTGATTCTGGAGCATCGCACTCGTTTATTTCTACTGCATGTATGAAATCCCTTGGACTAGAAACCGAACCCCTAAGTACGACGATGCGTGTCACTTCACCACAAGAGGGACAGATATCTATAGGGCTGATCTGCAAAGCATGCGAATTAGAAGTCTCCGGACTACGTCTAACTTGCGACCTGCGAGTCATCGACATGGTTGATTTCGACATTATATTGGGAATGGATTGGCTATCCGCCCACAGAGCTGTCATAGACTGCCATCGAAAACTGGTGGCGGTTTATTCGAAGGACGGTACCTGCTTCAAATTTAAGGGGGATAGACAAGATTCCTTCGCAATGACATCACAACGATCAAGGTGGCACAACCAATTGTCCGGATGGTTAGCTAGCCTAACCCTAGAAGAGACGGACCGAATGGAGTTGGGATTACCTCACGTGGTATGTGAGTACGAAGACGTGTTCCCCGAAGAGCTGCCCAGACTACCACCGCATAGAGAGTTGGATTTCACAATAGAATTGCAACCTGGAACCGCACCAATCTCTATGGCACCGGCCGAACTGAAAGAATTGAAGATTCAACTGCAAGAGCTACTGGACAAGGGATTCATCCGACCAAGCACATCACCATGGGGTGCACCCGCTTTATTTGTCAAAAAGAAAGAGGGAACCCTACGACTGTGTATCGACTATCGTCAGCTCAACCGTGCAACCATCAAGAATCGTTATCCACTGCCAAGGATCGACGACTTGTTCGATCAATTGAGTGGAGCGACCTGTTTTTCGAAGATCGATCTCCGATCCGGATACCATCAGTTGCGCATTAGGGATAGCGATATTCCTAGGAGCGCATTCCGACTCGGTACGGCCACTACGAGTTTGTAGTGATGCCCTTCGGATTAACGAATGCTCCAGCCGTGTTCATGTGTCTTATGAACAAGATCTTCATGCCATACCTAGATTGATTCGTTGGAGTGTTCATCGACGATATCTTGGTATACTCTCCCAGTGAACAAGAGCATGACCAACATCTGAGAGTCGTATTGCAAACACTACGCGACAATCAGCTGTATGCTAAGGCCAGCAAGTGTGAGTTCTGGATGAAAGAGGTTAAATTCCTAGGGCACGTGGTGTCAGTTGAGGCAATCTCAGTAGACAACAGCAAGGTGGAAGCCGTAATGAATTGGAAACGACTAACTACAGTCTTTGAGATTAGAAGCTTCTTGGGATTGGCAGGATATTATCGAAGATTCATTCCGGATTTCTCGGCACTGGGAAAACCGATGACTCGGTTGACACAGAAAGGAGTCAAGTTTGAGTGGAACGAAGCTTGTGAAAAGTCGTTCCAGGAACTCAAGAGCAGACTGACCAGTGCACCTATACTGATCATACCAGAAAGGAATGTGGGTTATGTAGTTTACTGTGACGCATCAAAAGAAGGTCTGGGTTGCGTTTTAATGCAGAATGGGAAGGTGATTGCTTTTGGATCACGATAGCTAAAGCCTCATGAGAAGAACTATCCCACGCACGACCTAGAGTTAGCCGCCGTGGTCTACGCCCTCAAGACCTGGCGCTATTATCTTTTTGGGGAACAATTCGAAGTTTTTACCGACCACAAGAGCGTTAAGTATTTATTCACTCAAAAGGAGTTGAACATGAGGCAGAGAAAATGGACGGAATATATGGAAGACTACAATTTCACCCTGTCATATCATCCGGGCAAGGCAAATGTCGTGGCAGATGCACTAAGTCGGAAAACCCGGGGATTACTAGCTAGTTTGGCTATGAGAGAATGGAAAATGATGGAAGCAATTAATGAATTTGGACTTCAACCGACAACCAACATTGAAGGAGCGTGCCTATTTGCAATGATCGCCATGCCAGCACTTCACAGAGAGATTCTACTGGTCCAGACGTTCGATCAAGAGTGCGAATTCATCAGGCACCGCTTGTCAATTGGAAAGGCGGCTATAGGATGGAAAATTCATGCTGACAAGAGCCTTAGATTTGAGGGCCGTATCTTCGTACCGGATCTGAACACCCTTAGAGAGGCAGTTTTAAAGGAATTCCACCACTTGACCTTCGCAGTTCATCCTGGTGGTAACAAAATGTACCAAGACCTCCGCCGACAATACTGGTGAGGAGGAATGAAGAATGACGTAGCCAAATATGTGTCTACGTGCCTGACTTGTCAACAAGTAAAAGCCGAGCACCAGAAACCAGGAGGTACACTTCAGCCTCTACCAATTCCAGGATGGAAGTGGGAGCATATAACGATGGACTTCGTCACCGGATTGCCTAGATCACCACAATCTCACAACGCTATCTGGGTGATCGTTGACCGTTTGACCAAATCAGCTCACTTCTTGCCGGTCCGTATGAATGATACGATGGAATCCTACAGTCGACTCTACATCAATGAGATCATCAGACTACATGGGGTGCCGGTAACAATAGTGTCTGACCGAGATCCTCGTTTCACTTCAAAGTTCTGGCAGAGCCTACAGAAAGCCTTGGGGACAAACGTTCATCTAAGTACGGCTTTTCATCCTCAGACCGATGGACAGTCAGAAAGGACAATTCAAACCCTAGAGGACATGCTTCGAGCTTGTGCTCTAGATTTCAAAGGGAATTAGGAGCAACACCTACCACTCGTGGAGTTCGCCTACAACAATAGTTATCAAGCTAGCATCGAGATGGAGCCATATGAAGCATTGTATGGACGACCTTGCCGATCACCTGTCTGTTGGATGGATGCAGGGGAATCAAGCTTACTCGGTCCAGAGTTGGTCAGAGAAACAACGGAGAACGTCAAAATCATCCGTCAAAGACTTCTGACTGCTCAGAGCCGACAAAAGAGCTATGCTGACAAGAGAACCAGACCACTGTCCTTCAATGTGGGAGACCAGGTGTTCTTAAAAATCAAACCTCGGCGAGGCATCATCAGATTTGGGAAGAAAGGAAAATTATCGCCACGCTACATCGGACCTTTTGAGATACTAGAAAGGATTGGAGAAGTAGCCTATCGGCTAGCTTTACCACCGCAGAATGCCAAAGTCCACAACGTGTTTCATGTCTCCATGTTACGCAAGTATATGGCACACCCGACTCACATTCTCAATTGGGAAGAGGTCACATTGGAAGAGGACACAACATTCGAGGAGCAACCTGTGGAGATCCAAGATCACGGAGAGAAGAGTATAAGAGGTAGGACTATCAAATTAGTCCGAGTTTTGTGGAGACATCGAGGGATCGAGGAATCTACATGGGAACGCGAGGACGCGATCCGAGCAAGTTATCCACATCTGTTTCTATCTGAAGGTACTGTAACAACCCGAATCCACATACACCACGAAAGTAACAGAGAAATAATCAATCCCACTTCCTTCCATACTTACATAATATTTTTTTGTATACATTTCCCTTTTTGCTTGTCGGTCGTTACCGTTAAACAGGTAGATCTCGCCACCGCGGATAATATTCTAAAATCTCATTTGCATCGGACACCATCTCGCCGTTAATCGGTCGGCCCATTGCTTCCTAGCTCCCGGCCTTACGCGCATGACACTCTTTTTCCCAGTGTAAAACCCCCCCTCTCCCACTGATTCCCCTCTTCTTTTTCCTTCTTGTCTTGTATTTCATGCTGAACTTTGTAAGACCCCATGTCCATGTAAAAGCACACGTAGACATCTTGTGGCACTCCAATGCTATTCCACGTTCACACACACAATTCTCTCATCAGACACTAAGCATGCATGTATATCTTCCTTGCCAACTCAGCCCACATGTTTGTTGTAATATAATATCAAAATAAATCTCTTAAAGGAAATCTTTTTTTTTTTATATAGAAATTTCGGGTGTTACAATATCTCCCCCTTTAAGAAATTTCGTCCCCGAAATTTGATTCGTGTCGGCCTCTACATTCCACAATCAAACTTACACACTTTACTGTATACTCTTACATAAGCTTCCATGTGTCATACACTACCAAAAAGGATAAAGAACATCCAATGTTAGCACTGACTTGCTCAAAGGAATACTATTACATCCACATCTATTAAATCACCCAGCTTTGGTTTAAAAAAAAAAAACACCCAGCTGAAGCGTCCACCTTTCCCGGTTACGATTCCATTGGTAATAGACCAACTCATTCACACTTATTCTCATATATACTTGCAAAACTTACACAAATCAAACATATCACATTTATACTCATCCCACAATTACTCTTGGTTTCAACCAAACACCAAACATCACCACACTCTTTTTTTCTTTTCTTTTTTGGATTCTGTTCTCAATGCTTGATCCACACAACTTAACATCAAAGTATTTCCATTGTAAAAAAAAAATTAAACTTAAATCCAACCCATAATTCTACCCTTAGGATGAACACGCATGGATACTTGTGTCCATTTCAAGTAGAACATGCATGATTACATGAGCATATCTCTAGCAATGAACACTTATCCAAAATATATTCAAGCCAATAGTTCCGACGAAATACAGCCACATTGGCTACACAACACATATCACAAAAGCCATATTTCGAGAGCAAATTTGTACACCACAGCAAAATAATTTCACGCTCCAGGGCCATCATTGGTGTAGTCGAGAATATAGCGGCTAAAATTCCACATAATAGACGCTACGCCACGTAAGCAAATATTTTACAACACAATCTTAAAGTATACGCCACCAAGCTAATATTGAGCCACACTGGCAAAAATTTCATGCCACCAAAGGCAAGATTATGCTACCCGGGTTAAATTCCAAGCCACCAAGGCAATACTCTTCACGCCGCCAAGGCCGCAAACATTCATTACGCCACATAGGCTAGTATAAACGCCACATAGGCTAGCATTCACGCCACTAAGGCCAAATTTATTCCCCCACGAAGGCAATATTTCGCCACATAGGCTAAGATTCACGCCACTAAGGCTATCCACCACGCCACTAAGGCTATATATCGCGCCACTAAGGTTATACACCACGCCACTAAGGCCATATGGTAAAACGGCTCCAAGCCAACTAATATAAGCATAACCAACAACAATTTTCCACAATATCATAACAATCAACCATTTTAAAGTACACCCATTAAGCTTTGAAATTCAAACAAAACTATATTCAAGCGGTGCAAACTGATCCTCTCATGCATTCGAGAAACAATCGAATATACACCTCCAGGCTCGGGAGATCAATATTAAGCATGGTATATAGGAGCTGATCAATTTCAAAATTCATGTGGGTGGGTTAGTATTTGCGTGCATACAAATACAAAGAGCAACACTTAAAGATTGCCACACTACTTCCTTATTCTTCAGCTATAGTAACTAAACCCAACTTCCCATGGAACTATAAAGTTAATAAAACCAATGTAATTCTTACGGAGTTCTCATGCAACCCAATTTCAGATAATATCAAGATCTAACACCGAACATTGTCTACTCTTGAAACTAAAATTCCTCAGTTAAAGACCTACTATTAAATAAGAAGCCAAGTAATTAATGAATTTACAGTCCTCTAAGCCCAACAAGACTATAAAGTAGTTGACTAACCTTTTTACTATAAAGTTCAGCACCAACAAACTACTTACAGTAATCAATCCCTAAACCAAAATCCACACCTTTTAATTATTTTCAAACGGCTACAAAAATCCACACATGCCCATATGTATATATAACCAAGCAAACCTGATACACGAAATTTGAAGACCAAAATAAAGTTATTGAATCTCACGTTTCAACTGCTCACTCAATTACTTACCATTTTTTTTTTAATCGGCAAACTCTAATTGCTTAGTTGATCACTTGATCCCATATAAGATCTACCGCCCGCTCTGATACCAACTGTAACAATCCGAATCCACATACACCACGAAAGTAACAGAGAAATAATCAATCCCACTTCCTTCCATACTTACATAATATTTTTTTGTATACATTTCCCTTTTTGCTTGTCGATCGTTACCGTTAAATAGGTAGATCTCGCCACCGCGGATAATATTCTAAAATCTCATTTGCATCGGACACCATCTCGCCGTTAATCGGTCGGCCCATGGCTTCCTAGCTTCCGGCCTTACGCGCATGACACTCTTTTTCCCAGTGTAAAACCCCCCCTCTCCCACTGATTCCCCTCTTCTTTTTCCTTCTTGTCTTGTATTTCATGCTGAATTTTGTAAGACCCCATGTCCATGCAAAAGCACACGTAGACATCTTATGGCACTCCAATGTTATTCCACGTGCACACACACAATTCTCTCAATCAGACACTAAGCATGCATGTATATCTTCCTTGCCAACTCAGCCCACATGTTTGTTGTAATATAATATCAAAATAAATCTCTTAAATGAAATCTTTTTTTTTTTTATAGAAATTTCGGGTGTTACAAGGTACACCTTAATTTCGAGGATGAAATTTTGTTAAGGGGATAGGTTGTAATGGTCTGCATTTTTCTTTTTCTTTTTATAATATTATTTTATTTTATTTATTAAAATGCCCATCATTCCCTTTGGAATATGCACCGGCAGATGTGGGGGAATTGGCCCACTGGGTACGCAACGCTCTTAACTGATGTTTAAAACGGAGTCCAATCGGAGAGCCGGAACAGTCAAATTTCTTATTTTTATACCGGGAATAAAACGGTATAGCTCGGGTAATTTAATTGAAGTGGCATGCACTCCATAGCACATAATCTGGTATCAACCGCGCTCCGCAAATACTTTCCAATTTCCAACTCTCCCATCCGACACAAACAACCAACTTTTCCCACTTTTATTTCTTTAATCCTTCTTTTATTATTTTATCCAAGATTCCTCCAGCAGCTTTTGCCTTTGCAAAATGATCCGGTGTGGCTCGCTCATGCATGTTCCCGCAGCAAATGCACAATATTTACACTGTTCTATCCGGAAACACTAAAAACAAAACTTATGCGCAATATCTTATAAAAATTAATAATAAACACAATAAATAGATCAAATTTGATAACTTAAGCCCTCAAATATTACATATTTGTGTGCTCATCACTCACACTTTACCCATAAAATACTCCCCTTGAAATCCTCCTACCCTTTTCTTTTGTCCCCTCCCACGTGGTCTTCCCAGCCAAAACTCCTACCAACCCAAGGCACCCCATTTGCTTCTTTAAAAACAAGCTCCCTTTTAGAAGCCAAACTCCCCACTTCCGCTCCTCCATTTTCGGTAAAGAGACGGCAGAGAGAGAGAGAGAGAGGAATATTTCGGCAGCCCTTTCCCTTCTCTTTTCTACACCTCTTTCTGACCATCTGTGGACGGCCACTTCCGGCGGTTCCGGAAAAATGTTTTTGATTTAAAATATGAGTCGCCACCCGGGATTTAATTTAGAAAATCTTTTTGCTACCCGAGAAACCGTTTGAAAATAATTGATGACTCTTGTGCCGTTCGGAAAAGATTTGATCCGCGAAAAAGTTTCTTTTTGGGTCCCGAAGCCAAGTTACGGGCGGGGAAGGTTTTTGAAAAAGCACCCCGCTCGCCCGGGATATTCCCGGTCTCTACTAAATATTTGTGGGATAAAGAAAATGTTTTATTGAAAATCTTTGACAATTAAACAATTAAAGAACAGGAAATAACAAATAAACGAAATTAACAGGACTATCAGGAAATAAAATAAAACGGAGGAACTAGGCGTTAAATAGAGTAAAGTTAAGGGAAAAGAAATGTAGTTTTGAAAATGTAAATCGCACCAGAGGATAAGAAAATAGGGGAGATTTACTGGAAAACAGGGGAAAATAAAGGAGAGCCGTTCGGCTCTCTGGGAGGGCCGTTCGGCTCTGATGCGAGAGCCATCCGGTCCTAGACCAGGACCAACCGGTCTTTTGGTTGTTTTTCAAAAAAGTGTTTTCTATCCTCTGGAAAGATGGAGTTATGACTCGAAAATCGATTTCTTTTATACAAGAATTCTGCTAAGAGGAGTGTCAATATTTAGAAAATGTTTTGGAGAAGAAATGTGTCCCGAGAAACAGACCAAAACGCGCGTTGGAGAAGAAATGTGTCCCGAGAAACAGACCAAAACGCGCGATTATGATGAAAAATCACTCGTTTCGGTACTTCGGGAAGATTTTTACTGTAAATAAATTTTCCGGACTCGAAGGTAACTACGGGAGTTATTCCGAGTTCGGGAAGAAATCCCTCAAAAGAGCACGGTTAATGAACCCGGCCCAAAAAATACGATTCTTATACCTTGATTGAGTCGATTTCAGACGCCGAAGGAAATTGGTTGTGAGTTTGATTCTGAGTGGTTTTGAGGATTAGAGTTGAGTAGGAGGATTTTGCACGATGTATCTTTTCTTCTTCAATCTCTGGTATTGTCAGCACACTTGTGAAAATGAGGGAGCGAGCTCGATTTTATAGCTGCTCGAGTTAACCACCTGATCACGCAAAAAAATTTCGTTATCATGATATTCCCCGACGCGGGGAATATATTCTCTGAAATAAATCTCTGAAGCCGGATTTTCCGACAAGACAGGTAACAGACAGAGCCGGCCGGTTCTCAAGGAGAGCCGTCCGGTCCTGTTGTCAAAGTCGTCCGGTCGTTGAAAGGAAGTAAAGCCGCCCGGTCAATGGTCAAAAGCCGTCCGGTCCTTTACCTCCTATTTCTGAATTTTTTTTTGTTGTTTTTCAAATGATTTTAAAGGCGCGACCTATCATTTCAAGGTATTCTACCATATTTTCTTTATTCATCATCGGGGAGATGCAGGGCCAAAAATTGGGGTGTCTACAGTTGCCTCTCTTTGACGTGACTTGGTCATCATTCTGTGATGCAAGTTGCGTCGAAGAAAAAGAGACATCCCGATTTCGGTTGCCCTAACATACGAGAATAAAAATCAATAAAACGTGGTCGAGCGCTAAGGCTTCCTACGTACCCCATTTGTAGGGATCAGACCAAACGTAGTTCATCGGGGCTAAAATCGAATAATTACCTGACGGATTTTTAAAATCAGAAATGCCGCTGAGGGCGCTGTAAAAATAGATTCCTCATTTTTCAACGAGGGAAAAACAAATGATGATTTTTGGAAAAATCAAATAATTACCTGACGGATTTTTAAAATTAGAAATGCCGCTGAGGGCACTGTGAAAGTAGATTCTTCATTTTTCAACGAGGGAAAAGCAAACGATGATTTTTGGAAAAATCAAATAATTACCTGACGGATTTTTAAAATCAGAAATGCCGCTGAGGGTGCTTTGAAAATAGATTCCTCATTTTTCAACGAGGGAAAAACAAACGATGATTTTTGGAAAAATCAAATAATTACCTGACGGATTTTTAAAATCAGAAATGCCGCTGAGGGCGCTGTGAAAATAGATTCCTCATTTTTCAAAAAGGAGGGAAGGAAATAAAATAGTAGCCTTGATTTTATGGAAATAATACTATTGAGAATTTTAATGAAAATATCACCATTGAGGATTTTATGAAAATGATACCATTGAGGATTTTGTAAAAATAATTCCAGAAGCAGAAAGAACTGATCTCAATTGCACTGAAATAATAAAAGGAAAGTGAGGGACTTACAGTGCAATTACTCTGATCGAAAGAGGGCCGGCCGGCTTAGACAGAAAGGACCGGCCGGCTACCTAGGATGAGCCGGACGGTCGTGAAGGATAAAAGAACCGGACGGCCGTCTCGGATGAGCCGGACGGTCTTTGTCATTTATCTGGGGGTCGGTTTTAAAACCGCCATTCCTCCGATTTCATCCTCGTTTTGAAAAAAAAAAAGAGGTAGTCAGCTTCTTCTCCTTCGTCTGATATTTCTTTTTCCAAAAATCGATTGATATCCTAAAAAAGAAATTGAACCGACGGCAGCCATGGCAAATTCCGGCGATGTTGGTGACGAATCTTCTCCTTCCAGTGATTAGGGGGAGTCGGCG
This sequence comes from Gaultheria prostrata, assembly GCA_036023075.1. Lineage (NCBI taxonomy): Eukaryota > Viridiplantae > Streptophyta > Magnoliopsida > Ericales > Ericaceae > Gaultheria > Gaultheria prostrata. The sequence goes on from JAXBDA010007195.1 coordinate 11,194, forward strand.
GTGCGTGAAGGAGTGACGGTGGGGCCGATTCAGACCGCGAGTGACTTGGTTCCGAGTGGAACTGATTCGGTCATGGAGGACCGTGCGGTTCAGCTAGCGGGCAGGGAAGCCCGTGTGGCTGAGTTTGGTGGTGAGGACACACACCGATCGATTGGGGATGTGGACCGGAAGGCTGAGCTCAGTGGGGAGACCCCTTTATAGATGCCAGAGGTTGTCCAGACAGTGGTCCATGAGGGCTTGGCTGTGAGTGGGCCCGCGGAGGGCAGCGGTGGTGATATCCGAGGGCCTGAGAGCGCGGAGGTTGACAAGGGTGCCATGGCTATGGAGGTTGATCGCCCGGGTGGCAAGGTTGGGGTTCAGAGCATTACTACCCCCGTACACACGGGTGTGTCAGGTACGAGTACTCCCCTTTCCGATATTGAGATGAATGTAGCAGGCATAGACGTTTCTGTTGAGCCGAGGGCTTTGAGGAGAGACTTAGGTAAGGAGGTTATAGTCCCTCCTGAGGTTCAGAGTGCTGTTTTAGGTACACCGTCTAGAGGAGAGGCACGAACGCCCGGTGGTTCGGTGTTGATCAGAGGGCCCGGGGGTGATGATGTAGTGATGGAGGAGGGTAGTGATGATGAGAGATTATCTAGTTTTACTGAGTCTTCAGTGCCTCGAGTTTTCAGGAGTTTGACTTCGGTTCTGGGAGCAGGAGAAGGAGAGGCCGTAGACCCTACTTTGTTTCACAGACCCGCTGGCACTTCGAGTGAGCGGGGTACTACTCTTGGAGACACCCTGGAGGCGGTTACAGACGAGACTTTGGCTTGGAACATTCAAGAGTTTTCGGACCTGGCGGTGTCAGTTGGTGAGCCCTTGGCTCAGCAGAGAGAGCAGGAGGAGGTTAGGGATGAGGGTGTAGTGATTGGCGGGGCGAGGGTTTCCGTAGTAGCAGCAGTCGGGGCTTCTTTGAGGGACAGGCTCCCTTTTTCTCCTGAGACTTACGTGTCGCGGACGCACTTCTTTGCACCGTCCGGGTGCGAGGTGTACGAGCCACTGCTGGCTTTCTATCCAGACTCGCAGATCCTGCGGGACCCACATACACATATTTCAAGGAGGCCTCTGGTATGTATCTTCATTTGTGTTTTTCCTTCGAATATGATAATGCTGCTTTGCACTGAACTTGTTTGTTGTCCTTGAAACAGGTGGATCAACCCATGCTGGGATATGGAGGGCCATCGAATTGCTCGGCGTTGTACAACGGGTTGCCACAGGGGGTAAGGGATTTTGTAGACAGATCCGGCTTTCTACCTTTCATACGGACACTGCTGCCGACATATTCTGACCGGTTTTTAGTGAGGGCTTTGATAGAGCATCGGTGGGACACCACTGACACCTTTCACTTTAGGTTCGGGGAGATGACTATCACCCCTTTGGACTTTGCAGCGACTACCGGCTTGAGGGTTGGTGGAGACTCGATTCCTTTTGACTCTGAGTTGTACTTGGACCGTGCCGCGATGCGGCATTACCTGGGGAGGGAGTTTGGCGACGGGCCTTCCGTGCGGGTGGATCGCTTGGTATCCATTTGGGATCATGAGCCAGACTCACCAGAGGAGACATCCTGGATGGCGAGGGCCTATTTGCTATACCTGTTTGGTTCTTCTTTGTTCCCGGACAAACAGAACCATGTGCACTTGGGTTGGCTGCCTGCCTTGGAGGTAGTTGAGGAGGCAGGGAGGTTTGACTTCGGTGGTGCGGCCTTGTGTACACTGTACGTTTCTTTGGGAGCCGTTACCAGAGGGAGGGGCATGAAGATCTGTGGTTATTGGAGAGTCTTGGAGGTAACACTGCTTGATTTTCTTGCTTTTGGTTGTACTTTTGCACTGTTGCTCATTCGATAACTGACTTTGAAAACTTGCAGGTGTGGGCCTATGAGGTGTTTGGAGTTCCGGCTCCAAGGAACACTCATGACCCACATGGCGTGTTTCCGCGGGCGCTGAAATGGACACGGAGTCATGTGAGGGAAGGCGGACTGAGACGTGATCTGAACGCCCTTCGCGTCTTCCTAGACCAGAGTACAGGGACTACGATGAAATTTCTTGAAACTGTGCTTTCATATCATTCCATTTGCTTGTACTGAATTTTCTGAATCCAGACTGATGTATCCTTGAATACTATTGCAGGTTCGTTGGAACCCGTGGGGTGATGCCGATCTCCCTTACTTGGCCCGAAGCAGAGAGGTTACCCGGGGGCGGACCCTGTTGGAGTCTCCGTTTGGTTGGAGGTGGTACTTGGGTGAGAGAGTGTCACGCCAGTCCCTTGAGTTGACTGAGTTCAGAGTGCCTGGTCTGCTTCCAGCACGTGTTCAAAGGACGCAGGAGTACACAATGGAGGAGTTGGAGACTTTCACCGTCCTGGACACGGAGTTAGTCTTTGACTCCTCTCCAGACTACCCAGGCTATGTGAGGAGCTTCTTGGCGTATACTTTGGACTTGACACCTCCACCGGCTCCTGTAAAGCCTGTTCCTTTGCCTGCAGTTAGGAGGGTGCTGGACGTAATGATACCGGGTGGAGTCATGAGAGTGATAGACGTCCCAGCTGTTACCGGACCCGTGACTTTTGAGGCGACAGAGGTAACCTGAAATTTATAAAAAGAAAATACTCGGTTTTTCAATTTTAATTCAAATATAATGCTTGTTACCTATTGTCACTTTCAACTTTCATTGCAGATTCCTGTTGAGTGGGCCAGGTCTCAGATCGAGTACTTGCGGGATCTGGAGGCTTTAGTGCGTCGCCTCATGCTGGGTGAGGTTATCCCGACATGGGACCGACTTGAGCCCGGTTTGGTGCCTGGCCCAGGAGGTGATGACGGAGATGATGGAGCTGGTGGCGGAAGAGGTGATGGAGGCGTCCGCGGAGGTGGCCGTAGAGGTGGCCGTAGAGGCGGAGCTGGTGATAGAGCCGGAGGAGCGGAGAGTGGCCGCGGAGGCCGTACTGGTAGACGTGGTACTGGAGGTGACCACGGGACAGGCGGCGGAGCGTCTGGGAGCCGCCGTAGACCGAGGGAGCACAAGGGCTCAGTTGACAGTGATTCGGATCAGGTATCCTTTGTGTGATGCTATTCTTGAATTCTGAATGCTTTGAATTCGTTTATTGATGTTGAGATTCTTTTATGCAGGATGTGGCTCCTCCTTCACGGCCGGTGAGGAGGCCTTTGATGAAGCATGCCGGGGGAGAGCCGACACGAGTCACACCTTTGATTCCACCGTCTGGCGGGGTACTAGTTGAGAGGCCTGGGCCGAGTGCACGCGGGAGTTCTGTACCCGCTCGGACGTGGGCTCCTCGGGAGGAGAGCAGTAGTGACGAGGATTACGATGAGCATGATGACGATGGTGGTAGTGATGAGGATGACGACTCTAGCACGCCTGAGCGCCTTGTGGTCAAGAGACGTCGTAGTGGCTTTTAGGTCGAGCCTGCATGCTCGTTTTTTATTTGGGCGCTTGTTTGCCCCTTTTTGCCTTTTTATGAGTACGGCCTGCGAGCCGAGTAGATAGGGATGATGATGTTGGGCCAGTTTTGCCCTCAGATAGATGTACCTGCACTTTTTATGGATGATGCACGGATGTTTATATGATTCTTGCACTTTTATTATTTCAAATTATCCATGCTAGCTTGCTTTCGAGTTTAAAACTGAGTTTAACAAGCATGGTTGATCAAAGAAACATAGGAATCCTGAGAAGTTTGTGGAATATGCCCCTGGAGAAAAAAAAAATAAAGACTTTTTTACTGCAAGACAGAACTTTGAAAATGGAGACTCGACTGGACTCAATAAACCCGAAATGATTATCAATAATGTGACTCGAGACACAAAAACTCGGAACTTTGTATATCACATGACAAACAATGCTTCTAACAAGTCATACACAGTTATTGTAACTTGCTTGAATGATTGAAATGGAAAAATTGACACTCGAACGCGTTTCGGCCCGTTGACGGCCCCCGCTTGGCCATATTCGGACTTCAATTCCTTCGGATTCCAAAAAAGTTGATTCGACAATCTTAACTCATTGTCACAGATGATTGTTGAAGTTCTTGAGTTGTTCTTACAAAACTCAATGAAACTCATCCTCCACCACCACTAGCCGCCACCTTCCACCACCCAAAAGCCGCCCTTCGATCTTAGTTTTGTAGTTCCGGTAGTAGCTCCGGCGTTTCTAGGAAAGTCTACTTTCTTTTCAACGACGTTACTCTGTCCGTCTACCGCTAGCTTTGTCTACTTCCGATTGAACCCGGAATATGGTAATAATCTTTATCTAAGTTTCTACTAGTTATTTTAGTGCAAGTTTAATTTTTAGCAAAGTTATAATGCCCGATTTTTAAGATTAAAGTTAGTAGTTTACGATTTCCAAAAGAAAAGGGCTATGATTCTAAAGATACTTTTTCAAGCTTATGTAGTCATTATAATGCCCGAATGGAAAATGATATTTCAAATTTACGTCGTTATAATGCCCGATTGATTTTTGGAAAAATACGCGAACGGGTGCATTTTTGAAAAGGCAAAATTATCGAGAAATGGAAATTTTCTGAAAAAGACTACGAGGAATATTTTTGGGAAATGAGGAAAATGTTTTATGACTAACTTGAGATTGTGGAATGACCCAAGGCTAACACCCTTGAAAGTCTGTCTAGAATGAGGATGGGTGATATTAACTGGATACTTCGACCCCCTCTGCCTGGGACTTTCCTGGTTATTCTATTGTCGAGAGAAGGTCGCTAAAAGAGAAATGATATTTTGAGAGACGTTTTACGTGGAAATATTGTATTACGGAGAAACACATTTTATGAGGAAATGCTGATTTTTGAGAAACACGAATTGTAAAGACCCGAAAATTTTAATTATTTTTCCAGAAATAAAGTTGGGGTAATATGTGGAATGACGTACAATGATAAAATTAGCTAAGTGATAAGAGGATAAATGTGATGTGTAGTGTTGGGGTGGAATTGGTTTACACAAGTCACATTTGGGCTTATAGTGTAATTATTGGGGTTATTTTTAAAATTTGTGTGGTTATAATGTGTGGTGGAGAAAGAGAGAGAACAAGCACTCCCTCCTTCCCCAAGTCCAGCCGGCTCTCTCTCTCCCTCCTCCATAGCTCCTCAAGCTCTTTCTCCCCACCAAATCAAGCCAAAACCCGAGCTCCAAACTTAATCCATTCACAAAAGCTTCACCAAATCTCGTGCTCTACGCGTGGGTGTGCTTATTTCACTCCGGGGTTAGGAGAACTTTTCTTGGATCTTGAGCAAGGGTTAGGGTTTTGCGTTTGGAGTGGGTTTCAAGCTCAATCACAAGAGGTAGGGGTTTCTTACTTGCTCCATGATTTTTTTCAAGCTCAATCACAAGAGTGGGTTTCAAGCTCAATCACAAGGGTTAGGGTTTTGCGTTTGGAGTGGGTTTCAAACTTAATCCATGATTTATTTGATGTCTCTACCTTCTTTCATGCTTATTGGTTGATTTGTGCCATAGAAATCTAGGTTTGAGGAGTAGTTTTGAGTTTGGGTTGAAATTCCCCACCATGGGTAAAAATCTGCTAGAACTGGGCACTGTTCACATTTTTCAGGCAATGTAAATGCTAAATTAGGAAGAGTATAAAACTACAAAGTTGTAGCTCTTCAAATTCCCTACGTTTTGATATATAATACGTCCAAAATAAAGTTCGGTGTGAAAAGTTATGGCAAAAATACTCGAACTGCTCAAAACCCGTCAAAACTACCCTTGACCACTGTGGATCGATCCACCCTTGCCTTTGGATCAATCCACCTTGTATTTCTGATGAACAGGCAACTTTGGATCGATCCATTTTTGCCTGTGGATCGATCCACTCCCCCCTTTTGGCCAATTTTGGCTATTTTGACCTTCGATCGGGTAACGTATGTGCTATACTTGTTCATATTGACCTGAAACACTTTGAGATACCTACCGTGAACATCATGAGTGATATTTGTTGAGTCTTTAAGTTCCCTTGGGATTGAAGTGACGGGTTTGGCACTGATTGACGCCAGTTGATGGTCATCGATAGAACTAGGGGTTTTGAGCGCTGTTTTGAGTTGAGCTATTGCATGGACACTTAAATGGATCGTTTGAGCATGAAATGATAATGATGGAAGAAAAGATTGACACGGGGCCCGAAAAGGGTATGCTCGGAGTGACACGGGGCCCGAAAGGGTATGCCCGGAGTGACACGGGGCCTTTATGGTATGCCCGGATTATATTGAATGGAACAATTGAATGAGACGCATGATGAGGGTGTATTGAGAGCATGAGTAGTACACTTGGTCTGCAATGGACACATTGGAGTGATAGTTGACCTAACGTGACAAATTCTTGAGCTACTCTCTTATATTCGAATTTCTAAGACTTCTTTGGTTACTCCTATTGACTTCCACGTGGATTATGTAATTATTTATGTTTATGAAATTTGGGGCGTTGCACATAAAGATACTTTGGGGAATACTTGGACACTCGAGGGACACATGGCCACTACCAAGACTTGGGTGTGATATATTTATACTTATAGGGCACTGGGGAACACAAATAGAGAAATTGTTTGACACGTGGGTAATCGTGGGATACGTCGGAGTACGTGTGGGTATGGTACCGTACATGGACTCACTGGGAATACTTAGACTAGGGTATCTGGTGTGTGTGTGTGTGTGTGTGTATGTGAGTGCTTAGGTATGTGATGAACATTTTAAGGGAAATAGGATTACGTGCATGATATTGATTGGTGTGAGTCTCAACGAACATGCTGATGGATTTGAAAGAGAAAGATTAACCGTGTCGGGACGAAGGAATGATAACGGTAATAATGATTTACTGACGGTGGAGTTGGAAGACGAAAAGAAAGAAAGAAAATGATTGCATGATTGAAAAGACGCTATGGTACCTTGAAGATGGTTTAGTATGAGGGTTGTTGGACCCAGCTAATGTTATTTTTACTGTGTGACATGGGGCTTTGATAAGTAGTAACGTTATGATTGATAATATTGGTTAGAGGTAAGTTTGAGAGTTTGTTACCTAAAGTTTATACCGTAGAGGTGTACGTGAGGGACGCGTGAAGGATGACGTTTTGTTGCTATAACCAAATGTA
>JAXBDA010007196.1:0-18322 GCA_036023075.1 Gaultheria prostrata
TCCACGTGGACGGACCCACATACCGTTGTGTTCGTCTTAGATAGAAGTTTAAGACCGAACACTCGGTTGGCCAAAATCAAGTTAAGGTGAATGAGAAATTGACCTTGAAAGTGCCTACATGAACTTGATAGAAGGGGGAAAAATCTTGTCCCACATTGGATGTGGAGAACAAGTTTATTGGGTATATTTATCCTTACTTTGACACAAAGGGTTGGGCCCTTTGGGTCATGGAAGTTTTATAGGGGGGGAGGGCGTGGACAAAGTGGGCTTTAATTCCACGCGCGCGCCGCCGCCGACCGACCGGGTTGGGTTGGGTTGGGTCATTAGATAAGATTGGGCTTGGCCCACTAGGTTCTTATCTTTTTACTGAATTTTTTGCTTACAAACTGGGCCGGGTCAAACCCGGTCCATAATATATAAATTCAGTTTCTTCTCCTCTGCCGAAAATTTCCAACAGTCGCGTCTTTTCCCTTTCCAACGTTTCTGTTCACAAAACCGTGAAACAGTACCGCCGGTGACTGTTCGGATTCGAACAGTCAAATCATCCGTTCTCATGTCTCTCCGATGGGGTGCCTTAGACTCTATAAATAGGACCCCTCTCATCCTCATTCATTCACGTTTTTCCATCGCATACATACTGCATCATTCCGCATAAAATATTCTGAGAGTTGCTGCGCAGTTTTCTGGTTCGTCTACCGAACAGATTGGAGTGCTACTTCCGTTTGGTGTAAATCGGGTAGTCTTGCGAAATAGACGTCCGCGGATTCCATCAGCACCAGTGTGGAGGGCGAATTTGCTTTAAGGACAGAGAATCTTAATTCTTGCCCCAGTTCGAATCGTCTATCACCAAATTCCGGTGTACTGAATTTGGTCCGGTAAGTTTTTTCGTTAATTTGTTTGTCTCTGTTTTTGTTTATTTCCAGATTTTAGTAACCGAGTTTCTAACACCATCCTTTTCGCAATTAAAAAAAAAAAATTAACATGAAAATTACGAGGAAATATGATCTCAGCTGTCACCTTAGGTATGTTGGTTTATAACTTTTGTTAGCTTCACATCAATCAATATTTTTTAAACAGGAAAAAAAGCAAAAACTCTGCCATTCCCTCTCCAAGATGCATACATACGTACAATGCTTAGTTGCACGAAGCGGGAGCGGGGGTATGTAGAAGCTCCCTAGGTTGGGAGCGGCGGGGGAATATTTAGTAAAAACTATGTATATGAATAAACTTATATATATATTTATATGTATTGTACACATGTTTCATAGTTGCAAAGGGAGCGCATATATAAGCATTTCATATATATATATATACTTGAGTGAGAAATGACATTCTAACAGATTCTTTTATGCCAAATATATGGACTAAACAAGTGGATAAGTAGTAGAATATGAGACGAGAAAGAGAGAGTGTCCTAAATCTTTCTTTCTTCTTTTTTCTTTTTCTTCTTCCTTGCATATATTTGAAAAGAGAAGTGAGAATTTCGTCCTTAAGATTAGTATGGAAGCTCCCGTCTAGGGAGCACATCCATTTTAGAAGGATCCGGCAACTAAGGTACAGTGTCACTATTCTTTCTTTACTTGGAATATGCAGTACGGGCTAACTTGCGGGCACTTCGACTAATCTCATTGAAAGTTTAAACCAGGGTCACTATCAGGTGACTCCGTCTCTGACTTTAATGTTGTAGAAGTGGCTATGCATTCGCGAAGTATCTCAATTCGTTTCAGGGCAGGTTCGGGCTAGCCAGTGTGCTCTGATATCATGCTAAATTTCTTGCAGGGTTTCAACCTAAAACCAATTGGCAATAGGTGGAGTAGCCTCTAGAATTTATTAACCAGGTTTGGGTGGCCTAGATGGACGATGTGGGATTTAAGTATTTAAAACTCCTCCTCACGTGCAACCCGGATGCACATGGAGGTACGAATTGAAGAGACTGAAAGATTTGACTCGGGCGATCTCGGGGGTGCAGCCACCCAAGACCTAGCTCTGATACCATGTTAGATTTCTTGAAGGGTTCCAACCTAAAACCAATTAACCAGGTTTGGGTGGCCTAGATGGACGATGTGGGATTTAAGTATTTAACAAAGCCTCAGCTAGAAAAAAGGGAAAAAATAGCTGCTCATGTTCACCAGAGCAGGAAGCTAATTAACCGAGTCGATTACCTAGAATTTGAACCTAAATATATGCCTGCCTACGTCTGTGAGGAATAGCCTCATGAACTTTGCAATTCAGTACCCTTCAATTCCTTCTTTACAATAACAGTTATCTCCTCTTATTCAAAAGTGGAGGCACGAATAAAGTTGCACCAGAAAAGTGTCGAACTAAATATTTTAGGGGAGAGCAAAGAGTGTGTACGTGGGGTGTATATGTATCATTTTTGGAGAGCAAAACTCTAACTTCTAGATAGCAATCTTACGGCTTGTTCCACCAATCTCGGCTTGTTGGCTTTTTAGGTTAATGTACGTGAGTAGAATGATCTGTCTCGTAAAACATGAAAAGCCAAAATAAACCTAAAAAATCCCTCAGTGGAATGGGAACTATAAAATGGAGTATTGTAAATGAGTCGTGATCATAGACAAATACAAAATCCAACGCATACTAATATTTTCCTCCAAACAAATTCAAGGTGCAAAGTTACCATTTTTGGACCATGGCATGAACGAAAGGCAAGACACGTGGCACAATCTGGTGGTTCAAAGCCATGGGCTTGGACCATGCTTCCTTCTGAGTCCTCACAATCTCTTTCAAGTCACCATAGAGTAGTTTGTATGAGTTTCATTTGATCCCTTGTTGCTTCAATTTCTTCTCTATGCTTTTGGGTCTCCACCAAATGGCATATACTGTTCTTAAAACACAGTACAGAATCAATGTGACAGAAGCCCAAGCCAGGGTTTTTAAAATCACACCTTCCACACACTCTCTCTCTCTCTCTGTGTGTGTGTGTGTTGGAGACTGTTTTGAAGGAATTATGGATTGACATTTGCTCAATTTTTAGAAGATAAAATTCCAAAAAAAGTGAGGAGTGTGGGACCAGATAGTTTGAAATGTGTGATAAGAAATGCAATAATGAGTCTTTGATTACCCATCAGAATTCAGATCACCTGTTTCAAAAAAACCTTTTGGAGTATTTCTTTCCGTGTATTTTTAGCCGTAGAATTGCACAAAAATATCTTACGTGTAGGATAATAGTGTGTAATTGTGCATCGGAAAATACACATGAACAAAGGTCCGAAAGTCCTTCTCGGGTATTGTTCTCCAATAGATTTTAGGTACATAAAATCTCACATTTTATGATACTTCAATCTCAACACATAAAATGTAAATGTCATTTTATGAGATTTTCATAAAATCCTCCTAAAACCCATAGGAAAACTACTACATTTTATCAGTTGGGAAAACAACTCCATTTTATCACCTCTCCATAAAATGCCCATTTTATGAGATTTTCATAAAATCTACCTAAAATCTATTGGAGAACAAGGCCTCGGTTTGTTTTCGATTACCCTTTGATTATACTACGTACTTGATAGTTGATACCACAGCTTGCTCAAGGTCAAGTTTCGGTTTTTGTCGGCCCATTCTGAACTCACAACAATAATTGAAACTGAAACTGTTCATTTTGTAAAGCTCGTCAATTTGTACAGATATGTGAAAAATCAAGTTTCGTGTATATTGATAAATAGCTTATCGGAACACATTTATCGTGAAACAAATAGATCCGACTTAGTGTGCACACCTCAGTTTTTCAACATAAATTCCAGGTAAATATGTTCCGATAAGTTATTGATCGATATATCCACAGAACTTGATTTTCCTCATACCTGTAAAACCCAATGAACTCTACAAAATGAACAGTTCCAATAATTATTATAAGCCTGGATGGGCCGCAAGAATCAAAACTGGACTGGACTAAATGGGGGAGAAGCGGAGTGTGGAAGGGTGGCTAAGGGCTGTATTAAAAAAATGCATGCTTGACACATTCTTTTTTAAAAAAATGTTATGGATACAGATGTGCATGCACAGATCTAGATACAAATACAGATCGAGATGCATAGAAGAATTTTTTTTTTCTTTTCACTTTACTTTTATCATCACTTTTTTTGCTAATCAACCATGATGTATTTCTTTTTTGTGGATCAAGTCGAAGAGTGCATTATTAGTCAAACTTGCCCTATTTTAATTCTAAGCACGCTGTCAATGAAAATGAAAAGTAACATATTTTCTTATACTACCTTGCACCCCAAGCGTATGCTAAGTATCCAAGTTAGGTTTAGTTCATTGCTCCATCCGTCCCAATTTATTTGCTCAGTATTCTTAGTGAACTAGACTAATATACGGTGGAAATTTTTGTCCATTTTTATTATATTTTTTCATACACTAACCAATACTATGGAAACACATCAAAGTGTCAAATGGAGTATTTATTTATTTTTTTATTTCCTAAGTTACGATTCACTAACACAATTTTTGGAAGTCATATTTAACACTTTTTGTCATATAAAAAAGGAAAAATTAACCAAAAATACAACATTCTTTTATCGTTTTTAACCGAAGGACAATCACTTTTTTTCTACTAGTTATAAGGAAATCACTTCTTTTACACATAAGCCAAAAGGATATTTAAACACCTTGTCTGGTTGAGATTTTGAGAACCCGGTTTTGAAAACCTTTGAAAACCCAAAAATCCTTGAAAATCCTTGGAAACCGAACAAGAGAAAGTTATCAAAATCCGGTTCAGAAACCCCAACCGAACAAGGCCTAAATCCTTGCGGACATGATTCCCCCCCCCCCCCCCCCCCCCAAAAAAAAAAAAAAAACGACACACAGCTCCTCCCCCTCCACCAAAAAACGACACATAGGCACAGCTCCTCCGCCTCCACCGCTCAACACACACGAGAGAGCTGAGATTAGAGTTATCATATTCTCCAGCACTAACAAGCTCTATTATTTCGCTACCACCAGGTAATTCCTCTCTCTCTCTCTCTCTGTGTGTGTGTGTTCGATGGATTGCGCAGTATACTTCATAATTACATTTCAAATCCAAACCTCGAGACATTCGATTATCCAAAAAAAATAATAATTGCATTTTCAAATCTGTTAGCTACTTCGGCAATGGCGTTTTTGAATTGCTGATTATCATCTGATTGGTGAATTTCCGCTTTAATTTGGCTCTGTATTGCATTTTGCTAGGGAACTCTAGTTTCCTAGACAAAGGCGTTTTTGACTTTGTGACCATAATCTGTTTGTTGAATTTCCCCTTCGATTATGCTCTGTATCTAGAGAAGTGTAGTGCTAATTGGTAACCTTGGAAACAAACACACAAACCACAACACAGAATATTTACGTGGTTCCCCAAAATCGGGTACGTCCACGGAGGGGCAGCGGAATTCACTATAATTTGAGGAGGGTTACAATCACTCTCACACTCACAATTACAGCCTCACAATACTCTCGTGTATCTCTCTCTTCTCTGTCTCAGCTCTCTCTGGCTCTCTGATTTACGCAAATCAACCACACTCATTCACAGCCCCGAAGGGCTGCTTAAATAGGCAGATAAAGGAGAAGTTTGGCAGCAGCCAAGGGAGAAATACAGAGGTCTTTGGCAGCCATCAATGACTGCCAAACCCAGCCGCAAAGGGGGACTCCAACAGCCGCCGGCTGCCAACCATGGCAGTAAAGGAGGACTCCCAAGGGGAAAAATACTTCCCTGTGGTGGGAGCCAAAATACCAACAATCTCCACCTTGGCGACAACCCCCGAATCTACGCTGCCCCGATGCGCCCTTAGGCGCTACCTGTCCGAGAAATCTTGATCAAGTCCAAACAGTGATTGAACTTGATCCCACTAACTACCTTCGTCAACATATCTGCAGGGTTATCTGCAGTCAGAATCTTCTGAAGCAGAACATCCCCTTCTTCTACAATATCCCTGATAAAATGGAACCGGACGTCGATATGCTTGGTGCGCGCATGATGGACTTGGTTCTTTGCCAAACAGATGGCACTCTGACTATCACAGAAAACCTCTACGTTTTTTTGATCAATCCCCAAATCCTCTATCAAACCATGAACCCATATAGCCTTCTTGAAAGCCTCTGTTACTGCCATATACTCTGCCTCTGTAGTAGACAAAGCCACCGTTGACTGTAACGTTGACCTCCAACTGATCGGTCCTCCAGCAAGTGTAAACACATAGCCTGTTGTCGACCGTCGCTTATCTAGGTCACCAGCATAATCAGAATCCACATATCCAACCAAATGCTGACCTTTAGTCTTGTTTCTCTCGAACTTCAAACCAACATCCACAGTACCCTGCAAGTACCGTAGAATCCATTTCACAGCCTGCCAATGCTCCTTTCCAGGATTGTGCATATAACGGCTCACCATGCTAACCGCGTGTGAAATGTCTGGCCGTGTACAGACCATAGCATACATCAAAGCTCCCACTGCGTTGGCATATGGAACTTGAGCCATTTGCTTCTGTCCGTTGTCCGTCTGCGGCGACAATAATGCACTGAGCTTGAAATGAGCTGCCAAAGGTGTACTGACTGGTTTTGTCTTTCAGTCAATACCAAACCTTTGCAACACCTTCTTCAGATACTGCGTCTGAGTCAAACATACCGTGCCATTCACCCTGTCCCGCTGGATTTCCATGCCGAGAATCTTCTTAGCCTCCCCGAGATCCTTCATGTCAAACTCCTTGCTGAGCTGAGCTTTCAGTCTGTCAATCTCCACCTTGCTCTTACATGCAATCAGCATGTCATCTACATATAAGAGCAAATAGACAAATGATCCATCTCGGAGTTTGCGAAAGTAAACACAATGATCAAATTGACTTCTTGTGTACTTCTGCTCCATCATAAACCGATCAAATTGCTTATACCACTGTCTCGGCGACTGTTTCAACCCGTATAGCGATTTCTGCAGTTTACAAGCCCAATTCTCCTTCCCTGCAATTCTGTAACCATCTGGTTGAGTCATATAGATCTCCTCATCCAGATCTCCGTGTAGAAAAGCGGTCTTGACGTCGAGTTGGGCTAACTCGAGGTCAAACTGAGCTACCAAGGCAAGCAAGATCCTGATTGAAGAATGTTTGACGACAGGGGAGAACACCTCGTTGTAGTCGATCCCCTCCGTCTGAGCGTACCCCTTGGCTACCAACCTAGCCTTGTACCTGACATCCTTGGATCCTGAAATCTCCTTCTTGGCATAGATCCACTTGTAACCGATTGATTTCTTGCCTTTTGGAAGTTGTACCAACTCCCAAGTCTGATTCTTGGAGAGTGAACCCATCTCCTCTTCCATCGCCTTCTTCCACTTGTCACAGTCTGTGCCCTGCACTGCTTCCCTGTAGGTGCAAGGAATATCATCTCCTGTAACTGGAAAAGCATATGCCACCATATTGGCATATCGAGCGGGTTTCCGGATTTCCCGCCTCGGTCTGTTGGCTGCAATGGACTCTGGTTGCTGTGGTGCTTCCTGAATTTGAGCCTCTTCTTCAGGAATGTTTTGCTCAACAAAATGATCCATAGGACTCTCGACTGTCTGAACAGTCCGTGCTGGAACAAAAGAAGTCTCTACTTCCGCCTGTTCTGAATGCTCCACCTGCTGTTGAGCATTCGGCTCCACCTTTTCTTTGGAAGGAACCTGCTTTAGCATAGCAGATTCATTGAAGGTAACATCCCTGCTTATTGCAACCTTCCTGGACTCGGGACACCAAAGTTTGTATCCCTTCACGCCTGGATTAAAGCCCAAGAAAACAGCTTTCTTGGCTCTCGGATCTAACTTTGACTCAGTTACATGATAATAAGCAGGACATCCAAAAACATGTAACGAATCATAGTCTCCAACAGGTTTCCCGGACCATACCTCCATTGGAGACTTTTCTCCAATTGCTGCTGACGGTAAACGGTTGACAAGATGTGCGGCATATCTGATTGCCTCACCCCAGAACGCCTTGGAAAGCCCGGCATTTGACAACATGCACCGGGTTTTCTCCACCAACGTGCGATTCATGCGTTCTGCAACTCCATTTTGTTGCGGCGTCCGCACAACTGTGAAGTGTCTGACTATCCCTTCCTCCTGACAGACTTGGAGAAAAGGATCTGACTTGTACTCCTCACCGTTATCAGACCTCAGCGTCTTGATCTTTCTACCTGTTTGTGTCTCCATCATTTTCTTCCAAATAAGGAAGATTGGAAGAACCTGATACTTATGGTTCATGAGATAAACCCAGACTCGCCGGGAATAGTCATCAATGAAAGTCACGAACCATCTCTTGCCTCCCAAAGTTGCATTTTTGGTAGGCCCCCAAACATCTGAATGAACATAGTCAAGAATCCCTTCAGTGCGGTGAACTCCAGTACCAAGCTTGACACGAGTCTGCTTTCCCAGAACACAATGCTCACAGAAGCCAACTTTCCCTGTCTTGGCTCCTTTCAACAAGCCTTGCCTTACCAAACCCTGTAAGGCCTTCTGGCCAGCATGCCCTAAGCGCATGTGCCAGATCTTGGATGCATCGTCTTCGTCTGAGCTGATAGAAACGGACGCCCTTCCTGTGACTGCAGAACCGTCTAGGAAATACAAGTTTCCATTACGGCTGCCTTTAAGAACCACTAGCGCCCCTCGAACTACCTTCAGCACTCCACCCACTATCGTAATCTTGTAGCCCTTTGCATCAAAGGCTCCAAGTGAAATGAGATTCTTCTTCATGTCCGGAACATACCGAACATCTGTAAGCACCCTGATTGTCCCATCATGCAGCTTCAAATGGATTGAACCTATCCCCCGTATTTTGCAGGCTGTGTTATCGCCCAGCAAAACTACTCCGTCATCGAGATCTTGTAAACTCGAGAACCAGTCCCTGTTGGGACTCATATGATAGGAACATCTCGAATCTAGTATCCACTCGTCTGAATGGCCTGGTGATGATGAAACTGATAGTGCTGACTCTAGATCATCCTCCATACCACTTGCAACATTTGCAGCTGGTTGATTGTTTGGACAATCTTTCTTCCAGTGTCCCTTCTGATGGCAAAGGGCACACTCGTCTTTTTCCAACTTTCTGCGTTCAACGCCTCTCCCTCTGGATTTTGAGCGAGACCTCCCTCGGCCTCCTCCACCAGACTTCTTGCCCTCGGCAGTCTTTTTAGTCTCAGACCTGCCCCTGGTAATCAATGCTGATGCTGACGGGTCTTGGTGGACAAGCTTATCTTTCCTCCGTACCTCGTTATTCATCAAAGCATTAGAAACGTCATCATGCTTGATTTCGCTTTTACCGTACAATAAAGTAGTAGTCAAATGATCGTACGTATCAGGCAATGAATTTAACAACAGTAAAGCTTTATCCTCATCATCAATGGAAACGTCAAGATTTTGCAAATCAGCCAAAATCTTATTGAAACTGTTCAAGTGTTGGTTCATAGTCGTACCTTGCGTATACTGGAACCGGAAGAGCTTCTTCTTGAGAAATAACCGATTCTCAATACTCTTCGTCATGTACTTGTTCTCCAGTTTCTCCCATAGCTCCTTAGCTAACGTTTCCTTCATCACAAAGTACTTCTGATCCTTTGTGAGACACAATCTGATGGTGCCACAAGCTTGGCGATTAAGCTTTAACCAATCCTTGTCTGATATATCATCGGGCCGCTTCTCCAACGTAATATCCAACTCCTGCTGATATAAAATATCCAAAACTTCGCATTGCCACATGCCGAAGTTATTTGTTCCGTCGAATTTCTCCACCTCGAACTTAGCATTGGAAACCGTATTCCTTTGCCCATAATTGCTCGTACTGGGTGTGGACTCCGCGACAATAAGCGGAGGAGGTGTGGGAATGTCTGCGACAACTTCTTCTGGGGTACCGTCCATTGGAAGTCTTTACACTCCACCAAAGTTGATTTTTGATGCCTGAAAACGTCGAAACGTACACTTTTGCACCAAAACCTCAACTGTTCTTCACCTTCGGGTTCGAATCACGGAAAACGGAGCACGGGGTTGGATCCGAAACGTCGAGACTGTTTGGGAACCGGACTGAACCGGACCAAAAATGGCCTGAACCGGACTGAACCGGTCCAAAAACTACTGCTGTACCTCTGAAAGGGGCTAAACCGGTCAGCTCTGACTGATCACTGGACCGGACGGTCTAGCTCCGGTTCAGTACGACGCTGAACCGGCCGAGCTAGCAAAAAACCGACCGGCTGAACCGGATTGCTGACTGGACCTACTGACTGGATGACACGCCGACACTTTGCTGACGTGGCACCTGACAGGTTAGCACTTTGCTGACGTGGCAGACACGTGGATGCTGACGTGGCATTGATGTGGCGTTGACTGTTGACCACGCGTGTCACACACGCGCGTGTGAATCCACGCGTCTTCAACCTCTGACAAGCGCGTGAAACACACGCTGGGACTGGATCGGAAGCGAGTGCACGCGCCGGCTTTGGGTGGCGCATGTAGCTTCTGTGGTGGTCGGACGGAGCCCGGGCCGGCGGCGTTGGCTTCGTCTCTTCGAGCTCTTCAAGAATATGGCCTCGAAAAATTTTTCCGAGCACGATTCTCGAGACTTAGCTGTCGGACAGAAAATCGAGCAGAAAACCCAAATTGGTTTCTGGTTTTTGTGTTTAGGCACCTCACTACACAGCTCTGATACCACTTGTAGTGCTAATTGGTAACCTTGGAAACAAACACACAAACCACAACACAGAATATTTACGTGGTTCCCTAAAATCGGATACGTCCACGGAGGGGCAGCGGAATTCACTATAATTTGAGGAGGGTTACAATCACTCTCACACTCACAATTACAGCCTCACAATACTCTCGTGTATCTCTCTCTTCTCTGTCTCAGCTCTCTCTGGCTCTCTGATTTACGCAAATCAACCACACTCATTCACAGCCCCGAAGGGCTGCTTAAATAGGCAGATAAAGGAGAAGTTTGGCAGCAGCCAAGGGAGAAATACAGAGGTCTTTGGCAGCCATCAATGACTGCCAAACCCAGCCGCAAAGGGGGACTCCAACAGCCGCCGGCTGCCAACCATGGCAGTAAAGGAGGACTCCCAAGGGGAAAAATACTTCCCTGTGGTGGGAGCCAAAATACCAACAATCTCCACCTTGGCGACAACCCCCGAATCTACGCTGCCCCGATGCATTTAAAGGGTGAAGCCGTAGACGACTGCGCTACCAATGCATTTTCCTGAACATCAATTTTTCAGCTTCCATTGAGCTTCCATAAATGTTTAAGGAGCATTTAGTTTTCCTAATCTGTCATTTGGATTGACGGTTGCTGAAAGGTTTTTTTTTTTTTTATCTCCGTAGTGGTCAGCCGGAGGTGGGGTGGAGAAGAAGAAGTTCATCTACCTCGGAGACGGAACTGGAGATTTCTGCACTAGATTCGAAATTAGGTGTTCTAAACCAAGTATGAAGCTTACTGACTTGTCACTAGATTGGAAATAGCTTTGTTTGTTGATCTCTTTAGCTTTTATGAAGTTTAGTGAGTTGTCACTAGTTTCAGGAGTTGACTAGTTGGTGATTTTTTCAATTTTCTCTACAAAATTAGAACTTTTTTTTTTTGAATATCCTGTGTGAAATTAGAAGTTTTAAAAATTAGTGACATTTCACTAATTATTTTGGTCGCCGAAAGTGATTGCCGGAGGTAGGAGTCTCTTCTTCTTTTTTTTGAGCTTAACTTTAGAATGTTGAGCTCAACTCATTTAATGTGGGCCTAATATTCAAACTTGAGCTCATCTCAATTATTAAACGAGCCAAACCGAGACCTTTCCTTATTAAGCCGAACCTCGACCAACACGTTGTTTTGCATCGTATGGACATATACTTTGTCGTTGGTTCCGCACTTCCACCACAATATGCACTGAATAATTTTCCCTAATCTCTTTATATGCTTCGATTGCTCCACCGATGAGCGATACCTGCTGATCGGAGCCGGTTCCGTGGCTCCACCGACGGACTCGTTCTCTGCCCGTGCGATTGGGACTCTCACGGCAACTCCCCCGTCTCGGCTCTACACAAACGCCGCAGGTTTGAGCTTAGATCACTGATTGTCTTTGATTGCCTCTTCTTGCTGATTTCCTAGAATGCCTTGTATTCTGTTTTGAATGATCAATTTTGTTCATACCGGAGGAAAACTCGTGCTGATTTGGAAGAAAAAAATGCTTAGAAAATGAAAAGCAAGAATCAACGACTTTACAAAGAAAGAGAAATTATTGTATGTGAATCGTGTTCTACTGGTGATAAATTATGTTCAGTGGGTTTTGGGTTTCAGCATGTTTTGCATCCCAATGATTTGTGACTTGGTGCACATCAATAGTAGTATAAGTTGGTTTATGAGTACATTTTGGCTGGAAACTGCCCTCGAAACTCCTGAAGCCTGTACTTGTGACCGTTTGGTTGCACTAATTGGAATAAGCAAGGACCGAAGGACGGACCGAGGGGCCGATGAGCTTGGGTGACCGGCCTACTCGCATTTCCAATTTTTAATAGCATCGTAGTAGGTGTTTTTCTTACACAAGTGTAAATTAGTATGTAAGTTCGCTCGCCCATCATTGTTTTGAACATCCAACATCCGCCTAACCAAAAGTTTTTAAAAAAATAATTTTATTTTTAGCAACACTTTTATTGTCTAGTATTATTTTGCCTTTTTAAAATGGATGGGGTTGTGCAATATTGTATGAATTTCTAACTATATCATATTTTAGTAATTCAATATTTCAAATGTATTTTTACAGTTAGTATTAGGAAAATTAATATCGCCTTCAATACGTTATAAAATTTTTTTGGATTCATATAAGGAAAATTAAATCAATTTGGCTTCTAGTCGATTTGTTTGCAGGATTGTCATTTAAAGGATGCTTTGCCTGCACGTTTGAGTTTCTTTTTGTTTGTTTATCGTTTGAAAACATATCAACCTTGTGACAAGCACTTGCCTATTGCAATTGCTAGGAAACTAATGCAGCCCTAGGTCTCACGATCAGGATTAGGATGATTTTGTTGGAGAAAAGCTACATCAGAAACCAGAGGCTTTTAAAGGAATTGCTGCAGCAATGTGATGTAGTTGCTGAAGCATACATTGAGGATCAAGAAATAGAGGCTTTTAAAGGTTTTGTCGTTATAGAATTATCATCGTGTGTTGCGTAATTTCACTTTCGTTTTTTAGATTTACTTTATGATGAACTGTAGCCGTAGTATTTACATGTTACAGCGATACTTGTTTTGATGCTTTGCTTGGTCATGAATTCTTCCCTTCTCGATGTCTAAATTATTCTCCGTTCCTATTTATGTATATATGATATATGCATCGAGTGTTATGCTACAATATCAAGTTATATAATTTCCTTCTTTCAAACATTCTGATAATATTATTTGCATTGAACTGAATAGTGTTATAGAAGTAGTGTAGTAATTGGCATACGCTATCAGTCTATCACTAGTGGTTATATAACATTAGAGGGGAAAATGACTCTTGGCCCTGTGTTCGATCCGCCCCGTGTGGTACATAGGGTAGCTATTGGGAGTGGGAGCTGCGAAAGTGTACAGTCATGCCTTCTTAGCCAATCATACGTTGATTTTATTAATAGGCTCGTTCCTTATATCACCACAGATAGGTCCGGAAGCTAATATACCAAGTGGGAAGAGGCTAATCACCCACTAAGCCTGATCCTGTGATTGGCTTCTAATTGCTTTTGTCATCTATTCTCCACTTAGTCCTGAATCTTTGCTAATCACTGTTGATTTTAATTTCGCCTCCCTAAGTTTTTTATTTTATTTTATTGTTATGATATATGGGACACAACAATTGCATAAGCATGCACCCAAGTGAAACACAATAATTAAAGCTGTATTTTTTCATGTCAATGACAAGAAATTATTACACAACTGAAAAGAGATATTTACCAAAAAAAAAACAACTGAAAAGAGATAATCCTTATAGAACACATAAAAATTCAGTAAAAAACATGAATAGAATTGAAAAGCATCATAATCATATGGAACTTAGAAAGGAAGTAGGACTAGGAGGTGTTGGGATGTCTACAGTTCCTTCAATCATAAGCAAAACTTTCTTCATCGAAGGACGAAGCGATGGCTCATCTTGAATGCACCAAAGTGCCACTTTTACCATTTTCTCCAATTTCCTTTTGTCTACCTCTTCTTCATGCCCCACCAATTTGCCCAACTCCCTGGCCTCAAAACAATCAGTTACCCATTCTTCTAGCACAGCTTCGTCCTCGCCACGGCTCCAGTCCAAACACTTTCGACCACATATGATCTCCAACAACACGATCCCGAAGCTGTAAACATCCGCTTTGACGGTAATAGACAGCTTCCGATGCCACTCGGGCGCCACGTAACCCCTCGTTCCCCTGATCCCCGTGAAGGTTTTCGTTTGGTCCAGCACTTTCGAAAGCTTTGCCAATCCAAAGTCGCTGATTTTGGCGCACCCGTGCTCGTTCATGAGTATGTTTTGGGGCTTTATATCACAATGGATGATTTGGGTCTCGCACTCTTCATGCAAGTAGAGAATACCACGTGCAACGTCACGAGCGATCTTGACTTTTTCATCCCAATTTGGTTGGGGCCTTTCGAGTGTGAAAAGAACATCCGCAAGCGATCCGTTGCTCATGTACTCGAAAACCAAAAGCCTGTTTGGTCCATCGAGACAATAACCGATGAGTTGGACTAGGTTCCGATGATGGGTTCGCCCGATTACTCTAATCTCCCTTTGGAATTCTCTTTCCCCCTCTGTCGATGCCTTCTCAAGTTTCTTCACAGCTACAACCTTCTGGTTGTACGGTATTACGCCCTTGTAAACTGTCCCGGACGCTCCTCTTCCCAACTCTTCTTGGAACCCGTTTGTCACTTGCTCTAGTTCTGCGAACTTAAAGGTTCGCAGAACTATGTCACCGCCGAATTCAATATGCCCTTGCTCGGAAATCTTTTTGTATACCCACACTCTGTTTCTGTAAATAAGAAATGCTGAAACTGTTAACACCATGAATGCAAAAGTAATAAGTGAAGCTCCAATGATTAGGACAATGTTTAATCGCAGCTCTTTCTCAGTTCCCTTGGGAGGCAAAGCCAGATGTTCTTTCGTAACCTTGATGAAGACAACTTGCGAAGTGCCTAGCGATCTTCTTCCGTATCTCAAAGGGAGCTTTTGTTTTTTGCACTGTTTTCCATCGCTATAGAATGCGACTTCGCAATTACAATCCTCAAAACATGATCGTTCACAATCGTCTTTGTTGGGTAATTCGACCACCATATACGATTTATCTTCCCATGACATGTTTTCAAATTTGCTCATAGTGATACTTCCTCCCTTGGTGTTGTTGCAACTCACTGCTGCAAAACTCCTCTCGCACCCGAGACTCCAAATCTTGGGATTTATAGAATTGAATCCCGGGAGGCATCTACAATCGGCCTTGTCATCGATCATTATGCAATACCCATTAAGGCCGCACAGGCCTATGGGGGCACACATATCAGCAGTGGAATACCACTTAACCGACCAGTTGCCTTTCAGATCCAAGGTACGCGAATAGACTCGAAAGATTCCATCCGCATCGAGTGTCATCCGATAGATTTTCCCATCATTCGAGGATTCCCCTGCGGTTAAATTCTGTATTATGTTGGCACCTGTTAAGTTCAACAGATAGAGATGGCCATTGTCATCGAGATTGAGTTTGATGTTTTCTCCGGCCGTATACGTACTTGATGCATAATAAGCATACGGGTCGGCAAGTGGTCGTGGGTACGAGACGAGGTTCCCGTCTTTTTGCATCTCGAGACGGAAAAGCCCACTTGAGCTGTCGGCTTCTGAGAAACTGGAAACCAACCGGTTCCCGGACACGAGAGGTTGGCCGGGAAGAATGGTGTCTGTTGGGTTATCAAAGCTCTGCCAGATTATTGCGCGAACGGAGTTGTAAAGTACGAAATTGCCTGAGTCAAGCATCGATGCCGCAGAAATAGACTGAGACACATCAGCAATGTTTGTGTTTTCGCCTTGGGGGTGGTTTAGAACGAGCCTTCCATCTATAAAGGCCAAGGTGGCATTGCTCGGGACTGGTGGATCGTCTCGGTTGGCGGTCCAGACCACCGTCTTTTCGGGAATACCGGCCACAAAAACCCCAACAGCGTAGCCGCTGCCTCGCCGGTAGAAACCGAAGGCGTAGAGACCAGAGCGTGAGAGCCACGAGGAGTTGGTACTGTTGGGTGTTAGAGAAGAGCTTAGCCTTATAATTTGTGGATCTTTGTTGAGCTTGTACTGTTGAAAATGTGGTGAAAGTGAGAATGATTAATAATGTATAAGCCATGAATGCAAAGAAAGCACTGTTTCGGTGGTTCATTGTTCTTGCTTGATATTTTGATTTAGAGAAATGTAGGTTGTTAAATAAAGGCCCCAGGCCCCAGCGTGTAGTCTGGGTAAGAGAAGAGACTCGTGGGATCACGACTCTGGTCAGTCAATGTTTAGACTCTCTTTAAAAAGTTTGATTAAATTTTCCAAAAGAAAGCCTTTTTTGTAATTGTTTAAGAAGTGCCAAACAGAGTCTCGTGCCTTGTTTACTGGGGTGGGAAGTCTTTGCTGAATCTCAAGTCTTGCTCACATGACTTTCTAGTTCACAAATGTACTACTCTGTCTCTCTCTCTCTCTGCTTTTGAAGGTTCCTTAAATGACTGCCAGCCTGTCAATGCTTCAAAGTTTCTCTTGAAGCGTGTTTTTTTATCTTACCGCAAACGAAGAATATATTTGCATAAATGTGATAGTTTAACCATAAAATTCAATTAAAGGGGATGCAATTTTTTTTTTACCTATTCACTAACCGTATAAAAAAATTGCATATAACTATTTACCCATAAAATTCAAGTCAAGGAAAGAGGGTAAATCCGTTTTTGTAATCGTTTAAGAAGTGCCAAACAGAGCCTCTTGCCTTGTTTACTGGGGTGAGAAGTCTTTGCTGAATCCCAAGTCTTGCTCACATGACTTTCTAGTTCACAAATTCTCTCTCTCTCTCTCTCTGCTTTTGAATGTTCCTTAAATGACTGCCAGCCTGTCAATGCGTGAAAGTAGGCGAGAATGTGTCAAACAAGTGTGATGTACAAAGTTTGTTATTACCCAGATCTTTGGCTTTATTGGGGAGTATAGCTTGTTTCGTATAATCTAAATTGCTTTGAAAATTAACACTGATGTTTTTTTGTGCCACAATATTCACATCCATATGGCAAAAAATTATCAAAATTGCATGTGGAAGTAATTTAATTTTCTAACAAAATTCTTGTCCCAAAGTCTTCACGAACAACGAAAGAGTAAAAAGAACAAATTGTAGGAACACTGATTGCCGATGTTAGAAGTATAAGTATGTATTGCCAATAAAAAAAAAAGTATAGAATGTATGTGTAATTTATAATATACAATAATCGTATGGTGAAATTTTTTTAGAACGCAATTGTTCCTTGGACGGTCCAGATTTTGGGGTTTTTAAAATACCCAAAACACCCTTCAGCACCCCTCAAATCTGGACCGTCCAAAACACGTTTGGACGGTCCTGATCAACTCAGCAGGGCCCGTAGAGCTTTGCGGTCAGCAGGGTCCCCAAATTCGGACAATGATATTTAGACCTGCTTTTTATGACTGGATGTTCCATCGTTAGTTATGATACGTTAGGTCATGCAATCTTCATTAGATTTGAATAAACATTCAGTTTTACCATCTGTTTTTATTTTTTTTGCAGGAGAAATGTCGTTGATTAGGTAAATTTAAAGCTGATAAGAGCACCTATTGAGGTAAATATGGTGAAATCTGATCTTCTTTTTGTTTTAAAACTTTAATGTTGGTATGAGGTTTCCCCTTGTTCTTTGAGTTTGTCAATATATTCATGCCTGTATTGTCACATGCACATTTAATACATTTGTTTGTAATTTGTTTAGTGTCTCTGGACTTTTCCTTGTAAATGGGAGTAGCGGAAGTGGTCATGGCTTTTTATTCAATTGCGCTAGGACTTAGCCAATCAAACTATTGAGTGCTTGTGACTCAATAAAAGCTACATGTATTGGTAACAATTCAAAGGCGCCTCTAAGTTTAGGTCCAAGAATCGTATGTATCAAATGGGAAAAGGTTTGGCTCCCACGGCCGGCCCCGAGATTGGCCCTAGGCGAGTTTAAAACATGGGCCTTATATATTTCCAGAGAGAGAGAGAGAGAGAGAGAGAGAGAGAGAGAGAGAGAGAGAGAGAGAGAGAGAGAGAGAGAGAGAGAGAGAGAGAGAGAGAGAGAGAGAGAGAGTTTGACTTTTGAGGTTACCAATTTGACTTT
>JAXBDA010007197.1:0-18320 GCA_036023075.1 Gaultheria prostrata
CGTGCCCAACGTATACCCAACCATTCGTTCGTGTCTAATTCGTCGTATCCTTGTGTCACACTTTCGTTTAATCAATTCTTTAAGAAATTCCTCGCGACACGTCCATAGGACGGCCCGAGTATCAATTTCGGGCTACCATATAGGCCCCGTATCCCTCGCGACACGCCCATAGGACGACCCGAGTATCACCTTCCCCTTGGCCAAGGCATAACCCTCGCGAACGTCTATAGGACGGACCAAGTATCAAACCTAGCGACATGTCCCAAAGACGGCCCTAGTATCAACAATTTCATGTTCTCACTTTCATTATCTCTAAGTACATTAACCATGTGTTCATGTCATCGTGTCATCTTTGCCCCGCGATGTTAGTTCAATCCACAACTCTCGCCTAGTCGATCAAATAGACACACATCGCGTAAAACATAAGGTTAATCAATCATAGAAACCCAACAAATCCATAATCATATAAGTGAATAGGTCCGGAACAAGTATCGGAACAAGAAACGAGGTTCGGAGGGTGGTTATACCAAGCGAATGCCCGAAGAAATCAGAAGAAGTCACAAAACATGATTTTGGCCAAAATGACCATTTGTATCGATACACATGTTAGGTGTCTCGATACACATGGCCCAAAATCCAAACAGCCCTTCTGGTATCGATACAAAGTTATTTGTATCGATACAAAGTTTTTTTTTTGTTTTTTTCGCGTCAGCCATCCTGTATCGATACAAACCCATTTTGTATCGATACAAGCTCCTTACGAGCAGATTTTTGACAGCTTTTCTTGGTGCTTTCGTGGGAGTTCAAAACAACACAACCCAGGTAAATTTCCAACACAAAGGGCAACATTAGGACTATTTAACGACAAGTTCATGAGGAATTTCATTCAAGAGCAATATCAAACACAAACCCCAACCAAAATGACTAAAAATGGGTTTTCAAGCAAAATCAAAGGGGTTGATTAAATTGGAGTTCAATCCACACACAAGCACTTGAGAATGCTTAGTAAAGATAGAAATTTCCCTACCTTAAAGAGATTTGAGCTTCAAGTGAATTGGAAGACGAACCCTAGCTTTCCAAGAAAAACCCAACCGGAACTTTTCTCAACACCGGAGTGAACGAACACCACCAACGCGTAGCTTGCGAGATTTCCCGAAGGTTTTGTGAAGGAATGAAGGTTGAAGCTTGAGATTTTGAGGTTTTGTGGAGGTTTGAGTGAGAAATCAATGGAGGAGGGAGAGAGAGGGAGAACACGTATGGGGAAGAAGAGGGGGAGAAATGGGTGTGTGTGTGTGTCCCCTTTCTCACCACATGCACCCTTAAAGCAAAGGGGAAATTACACCCTTAGTCCACATGTGACTCGTGTAATGCGATTTGACCACAACCAACTCACACAACAAATTAATCTAACACTTCAACACATTTAAATATTTTACACAATTCCTCACATTACCCCATCATTATTTCCGGAAAAATAATATAATTTTACGGGTCTTTACACCCCCACCCAATGTCTTTATTTGATAAAATTTAGTTTTGCTTTTATCATTTGAGAATTTTAGATTCTATCAAAACTAAATTTTATGAGATAAAATCAATTGGAAAACTAGTTTGTTTAGCACATTGAATGAAAAATTACAAGTAGTAGATATAAGTATCAGAATTATATCATATTAGATTGGAAACAAAGTCCAACTCAACTAATAGCTGGGAGAAAAAATACCAACAAATACAAGGAAATAACACCCAAACCAACGCCAGGAGAGGAGATTCGAACTCCTGACCTGATGAGATGCATGAGTCATGATTGACTAAGCTAACCCTAATTGGTTAGAGAGAGAGATTAAACATATTAATTTGCAATCATTTTACCTTATCTAATACTCCTCCTACCCAGCTCTGATCAAAATACGATCATTTCCTTTACCCCTTAAAAGAGTGGGATTTACCAATAGGCCTTTTCCTACATCACCGCCACCCTCCGTCTCCACCACCGCCTCCCTCCACCTCCTCCAAGTTGCCGGATTGCCGATCATACCTAGGTTCTACTTAGTTGCTATTTAGTTCTCAGATCTTTTTTTTTTTCCGTTTGATTTCTTCATTATTGTGTAATTAAAAAAAAAAGCATCAAAGTCAGTATCATTCAAAGTCAATAGCCAACTTTTGAGATTTTGGGGTAATCTGTAATTCGTAATGGTGTTAGCTTTGTTGGTGAATTTCTTACATGTTTATGGCCTTTCCAAAAAAAAAATGCTAACGAACTGGATTAGAGCCTAAGTTCTGCTCGGGTCAGCTCATTTGAGTTTAACGAGTCCTACCGAGCCGAGCCCGAGCTTTGGGATATTTTCACGAGCCGAACTCGAGCTCACTTGTCTAGGCTCGGATCAAACTCGAGCCGAACCTGAGCCTGTCTCATAATTTGCCGAACTGATCCCGAACCTAATAGGGTTCGTCTCGGTTCGGCTCGTTTACAGCCCTAATAGCAAGGAAAGAAAAAACTAGTCAAGAATCTACCTAAGGTTTTGGCTATCCCTAATGAGAAACTCCCTCAAAGAAGGAGGGTAGTTCGCAAGAACATGAGGTCTTCATTCTGCTCCACACCAACCCTAGCTAAGTGGTCAGCACACTCATTGGCGCTTCGATACACATGGACAAGAGTCGAATTTGTTCCAGCAAGAATTGTCTTCGCATCATGAATAACAGTACTCAGGGGGGTGATTTTCATTAGGTCCTTCATTGATAAGTTTAACAGGCACCAGCGCATCCGATTCAATCTTCACATTGGCCATTCCTTTTCCAGGATAATGGTTAATCCTTTGTAAATTCCCCGAAGCTCTGCTTCAAGGCTTGACGTGCATGCAAGTTTTCCATAAAACCTCAACCACCATTTCCCTTGATCATCCCGAAACAATCCTCCAAATCCAGCCGCTTTCTCAGCATCATACCAACAACCATCCATATTGAGCTTCAATTTACCCATATTATGAGGTACGTACCCATCAAGTCAGTCTAGGTTTCATTTGGCCATTTGATAAGATGGATTTAAAAGCCTTGTCAATTTCAAGGGCGTGGGTAAAAATTGCCTTGGAACTCACTAAAAGAGGAACGTCAATGTTATCAAAACTTTTTTTGTTACAATCCTTGATTAGTAGGGAGTTTGTTGTGGAAAACAAACCGGAGAAAAGTAATAAGTTTAGTTGGAAGTTTGAGCTTCCAGATCCATTTCCATCCTGAGGAATCCACATTCTCTTTGTTAACAATGTCATTGGCAGCAGCAGAAAAAAAAACTTCCATTGCTAGAGTTCACCCAAGAGGGATGATCAAAGACTTGAGAGAACTAGGGAATTCGAACTCCTTGAATCAAATCCTTGGTGTTTTCATCAATTAAAGAATTTAACTCTTGGATTCACCGTTGACAATAAGATCCAACACTTTCTTACCCTGGTTAGAATGATTTCTAGGATACAAAACTTCCAAGGGGCATTCACCAACCCACAGCAGGATGTATATTCCCGGTAGATGAAGGGGCATTCACCAGCCACAGCAGGATGTCTATTCCCGGTAGATGGGGAAGTTGGGGTTCACTTGAACAGAGAATGATATACTCCTGGTAGAGACTAGGCCACAGCAGGATGTATTTGTTGGAAAAAAATCGCAATATATATATGCTAAATTTGGTAGATGGGGACGTTGGATGTTAATAATCACTTAGCTTGAATGTTAATATGTGAAGGCTGTTCGACAAAGCAAAGTTGCAGCAATTTTGGGTCACCGGGAAAGACGTGATTTTTGCAAAAACGTTTTTCCCCAATTATGTTACGACTACTGAACAAACAAACATAAAACAATCGAATTATGACATTGGTAGTCCATATAGCTGTTGAATTGAATTAAAAATTAATCATTTTATCCTATCTTCTAGTCTTTGGATTCTTACATATCACCTATTCTAGTATCTTTTATGGTGCTCATTGTTAGGATTTGGACCATCTCATGCTCTTTATTGCCTTGGGATAACCTGCCATTGACATGGCAATTACCATTCCTCTTAATTCACCTAAAACTACTTCTTGGAACATAAATAGGTCAAGAAAACAAACTAAAACAGATCTAGTACGTCCTCTTCAAAAAGGATTTCTGTCTTCCCCAAACAAATACAGTGTTGATTTACACACAGATTCTATTGATGTACTCCTTCCTTACTTGATGTTAAGCTTTAATATATTTTGAACATACGAGCGGTTTTTTGTTCGAAAAAAGTTTTAGCTGCACACAAACCTTTTTTTAGGATTGTTTTATATTGGGAGTGGAACATCACACAACACAGTGCAAGCGGAGACGTATCTTCTCTTATGACAGCACTTTATGCATGACTTGATCCACATAAGTCTTATCTTAAACTTCTGCTTTTGTGCTTACATAATTATCTCAATCTTTGTCGTTGTGTTGTTGTCTCCAGTTACTTACAGACATTCTAACTAAAGTTTCCAACAATAGCAACCAATAGAATTGCTCTAATATGTGAATGCGAAGATGAATTCAAAAAAGAAAACAAGAAACTCTTTCTATTTATTGACAAACACCCAAGAATTTCAACAACACTTCCCAGCATTTTAATCGAGCATTGCTGCTCGATTGCTGTCATGTACGGATGTACCTCGTACCTTTTGCAAACAAACATTGAAAAATATCAAACACTTGACGAAACAGAAACAGATTTACCCAAAAAAAAAAAAAAAACAGAAACAAAGACAATTGCGCAAATGTTAAGGAATGAAAGACATATTATTGTGGTGTATGGATTGATCATCTTGTTTATTCATCATGCCATAGAGTCCAAGGCCATGATGGTGCTGAGATTCATGGGGTGCATGTACTGGGTGCTGCCGGTCAAAATCTGCCGCGCAATGATCCTATTAGCCTTCTCAGATGGATGGAAAGGGTCCCAGAACACGTTCAAGTCTCGGTTCGGGCACAGGTTCGACAGGCCCGTGCAAAGGCCGATACCATTATACGGCCCCTGCCCACAGCATGCTATCTTTGATGTAACAAATCCATAAGCTTGAGGGTCGGTGATGAAATCCAGGTGCATTTGCTGAGCATTCGCAGCTATGAAGACGGTGCTGCCGATTTTGCTGTTGAGGTTGTTGATCATCTGAATTAGTTGAGGGTTGAACAAAGATGCTGCGCGTTGGAGTTCGGGTATGCACTCTCCGTTTCTGCTGCCGCGCATCCCCAGTTCTGCCGGAACACAACCCAATGGTCCGGTACCCGTCACCAGCACCCTCCGTGCCCCCAGATCATAAAGTTTCTGCATCCACGACATACCCGTTTATGTATGTACTAGCTGACAGCAAATTCGTGCTATGCACAGACTAATTAATTCATTTATGAGCCAATTAACAGTTTTCATTTCTACTTTAATATATGATTGAATGAATGACACATGGAGCTCTTATGGCCCTCCTTTCTAATAGACTTTTTTGCTTGATACCATATACGTTACATAGATATATTTGTAGATGTATACATCTTTTGGGAGCGGGGTGCGTGCTATGCGGGATGCATAGCACACGTGTTGTGCACGGTAGTGGGTCCGGCCTCTTGTTTTGTTTTTTATCCGAACGGTTAAATGGTCACCCATCAAAAAGTTACCGATGTCCGATCAATTTGAATTTTTACGTGGGATTCCTAATCAACGAGACGAACAAAATGAACAATTCAGATCAAACAACTGAACCTGCGATAGGCCCAAAGCCGTGCACAGCACGTGTGCTGTGCACCCCACACAACACACATCCAAGACCCCTTTTATATGTGTGGTTACTTACGGATTTTATTTTTGGATTACTCATTGACTTGACATAGAACCACTCTCGTCATAATAACACGAGATTTATAATCTCTTTTTAATTAAAAGAAACATTAAGTTCGATAGATATAGATATGCATGCAGTACTATAATTAGGGTTTTTTTTTTTTTTTTAAGCCCACATGAAGGAGTTATTGTATCTTAAATGTGGTGCAACCAGCATACCTTCCTTTCCACCTACTCTCGCGTGACTAAGTCTATTTCCACTTACTTTCGTGTGACTTGTCTTACCATTTAAATTGCATGCACCGCTTTTAATAACAAGATTTTTTGGTTCGGTTCATTTACAGCCCTAATTATAGGATTCATATCACGTTAACATGCTTTGAAACCTTTTTGCGTTTGCCATTGGACGCTCTTTGTACGTTCAACATGTTTACATGTGAGTCCCCGGCCTAGTGTAGATTTTGTGAATACTAATTTCTTTTGCATGAGAAATATTGTTAACTTTGGCGACACAAATCAAAATGATAAGGCAAAAAAGGCAAATATTCTTGTATTGTTTTACCGATATTATGATAATTTTTGAAGCTACATAAAACAAGAATCCGTGTACACTTATCAGAAATATAAGCCTTTTTTAGGATTCATGATATCCAAAAATCTAAAGCTACATTATTTTTGAATGGGAGTTTACTGTTATTGTTTTTTTTCCATTTAAGATCTTCAATCCTATAAATTAATTATGAACGGAAATGTTCTAAGTACAATTGAATTCAAAAGAGGAAAAATAACGGGCTATTCAGAACATGAGACTCCCGCTAATGCACAATTTGAGAAAACGGTTAAGCATATGCTCATTCTTATGCCTGCAAGTCAAGATCGAAGCAGATTTGAAAAACGAAATGTAGGATCGAAATATATACCTGTAAAATTTTCTGGTACTCGGAAATGAGATATTTGACGTAATCGGGGAGGTTGTATTGGCGAGACCTAGCAGAGTAGGGGACCAAGAAGTAGTTGTTGACAAAGTCATTGCCTCCCAGTGTAATTAGAACAAGGGCTTGGTTTACCAGCCTCTTTGCCGGCCCACTTCCAATCAGTGTACTTACCCTTTGCTGGTATTGTTGGAAGTATTGCAACTGTTGGTATATTCTTATTATGTTAACCTGCACACATAATGCAAAGTAAAGAAAATAAAAAAAAATTGAAACCGAGAAAAATTATTAGACTATGAAAGAACGTTACCGGTCCGAAAATACAAGAAAACAACAATTGACTGTTGTCTAGTATTTTGTTTTTTTGCTATTAGCGCCCTTGATTCTTATGATATTTCACAGTGATTCCCATATTGTCAATCTCAAACCATTCTCAACTGTATAGTCTCTTACAAAAAAACGTTTTTCATTTTTGAAAATTAATAATAAAGCACTCTCATGCATGATTTTTTTATAAAAAAATTTTGCACCAATTTAAAGTACAAACCAAATTCAAAAATTATGCACGGAAATGCTTTATTTTTTTATCTGAGAAATGGGAAGAGACTAGTATTATTTTCATGTTTCCATTTTTGTTCCAGACAGAAACAATTCAGAAAGAACCATAAAAACTCAAAAATACCCTCAAAAGTTGGTCAAGGCTCAGTTTTTGTGTTTTTATTTGATTGAACTCAAATAAAAATACAAAAGAAAATAAAGTTCTAGGGTTTGAATAGACAAACTGAAGTTGTGGGAATCAAACTTACAGCTTAATTTTTGTTTCTTGTAAAATCAGAAGGAAAAAAAAATATCAATAGCGTTATAAGTACATGCAATGACAAAAATAAAAAATAAAAAAACCCAATACATACTATTAACAAGAACGTATGTTAGCTAGTTGGCCCCACAATAGCTCCGCCTCTATATATATATTTAATCATATTTTGATTTGTATGAAACTTACAAACTGGACTCCGGTGTCGTTAAGAATACCGATTCCGGCAGAAGCAAAGTTGGCACCGACGAGTAGTCTTTGCCCGTTAAGCTCCGGGCTAAGGTATGGCAATGTGGCTTCTGCACCAATACTTTGACCTGATAATTAACATGCAGAATCCATGGACATGATCAGTCACGTACAACACAATAAATAAAAACACATTCTTTATTTAAAATTAATTAGCATGTGTATTATGTACGTATATATGTGCATCTGCATGGATGTGGACTTTATCGAATACAACGACGAAAAAAATGTACTTTTCTTTTTTGCGTAATCTGTGATTTATATTCGTGAATGTTTTGGGGTCGAAGTTTTTGTAATTTCTTTTTGATGAGGAACTAGAAAAGCAAGAGATATTATAGTTTTGTACTTTTTAAATTGTAGAATAGAAGTGGCCATTATGACCGGACCAATGAGGAAAATAGTCGTGGTGCACGTATGCTGGCACGGATACTCCTGACCATCAAACCAAAGAAAAAAAAAAGAAGTGGCCATTTTGTTCCCAAAAAAGTTGATGTTGCATGAAGAAAATGAGTTTCTAGGTGGGGTTGTTGTAGATCTACTCTCTCTATCTCTCTCCCTCTTTTGTCTCTATCAAAAAAAACATTGGTCTTCATTTGCTTAATTATGCACAAGCATGCAACCCTTAAAAAGATAGTATATTCTTTTTACAAACTTCCTAAAAATGCCACCAAGTTTTATTGAAATATATGGCAAAGATTAAATGACAACAAAATAAAGGCAAGTTTGGTCTTGTAGCCACTGCACACATCCACCTATGTAAAAGATTAATAAACTCCTTTTTTGTTAGTCAAAAATAAAATTAATTTGTCTAACATACTGCATATTCACAAAATCTAAACGCATAAAAGGAGTAGAAAGCAATACTCAACTGATAAGATCAGGGATGTTAAAGCCGTTAGAGAAGCGGCCGGTGGGGCGGTGAGTGGGATAGTCAATGCCGTAAGGTGGCGAGTCAGCACGGGCTGTGGTGGCCAGATAGTTGTTGTTGCCATTGTCCACCAAAGAGTCTCCAAACACGAAGAATGCCCGTGGTGCCGCCTCAGCTCGAGGGACACAGTGTACCAACCCCAATGCGAGCCCAAGAACAATAATCCACATAAAATTCGGACCCGATGAGGTATAAGCCATGGGTTATTAAAAAAAGCCTTAATTTCAACAATTGCCAACTCCTAAGATCTTTTCCCCTTTTTTTTGCAACAAAAATGTAGGACTTAGATCTTGGGTGTGGTACTGGTGTGCTTGAAAAATTATGGGGTGATGGGTTTTTATATTTGTCCGATTATAACACTTAGGGTGAAAGAATGGACCACACAAACAATAAAGCAAGCTTTGGTAGTACAAGTAGTTCCACTATATTCAATTTGGACAGTTGTTTGGCAGTGTTCAATAATTAATCCCTCCTGCTCTATGAGTAACCTTATAGATAGGGTGCCCCAAACCTAGGGGTTTTTTTTTTTTTTTTCATAAACCCTAATTCAATTTCAAAAGGTTAAGGTGTAATCAAGAATCAAGATGTAGTCTTAAGACAATGAAGATACTTTTCCTTGTATTTTTTTCCATTATACTTTCCTTGCAAAAAGTTAATTAAACACAGAAAGATAATGCAAAATAAACTTCCAAAAGATATTAATATGTTGTATGTAATACATACTCCCTCCGTCCGGATTTGTTGGTCCGTTTTGGGGATTCCAACTTTTTTTCCATTACATTTTGAGTTTGTTGATTTCCTATTTTACCCTCAATTGCTCCATTTAATACTCCCCCATTCCAAATTGATAGTCTTACTACGAAACTACGTGCAATTTTCAAACTAAAAAATAATGTGGGTACAAAAATTATTTTGTTATCAATATGGATCTTGTTTGATAGATTTCATTGAGAACTTTAATACGGTGCAAAAGAATTCAAAAAATGTAAACACATTTTTTTAAAAAATTAGTTTTTGAGTTGTTATTTTAAGTTTTAGGAAAGGGGTAAAAAAGTAAAATTTTCATACTTTATCCTTTAACTTTTGAAGATGGACAAACATTTTGGGACTTGAAAAAGTATGTTTCTGGACAAACAAATCCGGACGGAGGGAGTAATTAATAAGAAACTACAATGATCAATACTAAAATAAGAAGTGTTACTCCTCCTGTCCCCAAAAAAGGTCCACATGTAAAAAACTAAGAGTTAGAAAATCACTACATTTTTGTCAAAGATATCAATTTTTTGCAACTTGAAATAACTCATTGATATTTTGCAACTTGCGCAAAAATGATTTTAACTTTTTATAGAGGAAAAGACATTCTTGGAAATTCCCATTTTGAATATGAGAGATTTTTGGGACGGAGGTGGTATTATATAAAAATGACGCGCCTATGTTTAAGTCCATCCATTTGTAATCGGATACAATCAATTTATTTAGGAAGTAGCATGGTGACATAATTCTAGCTATATAGCTATGTGAAGATATATATTTACTCAGAAGAGTAAAAAATAGTGGAAAAACATAATAGGCGGCTTCTCTCCAGTTTATCGTCAAGCTATTTTTTTTTTAACAGCAAAAAAGAATTTATTAATCAATGCATGGATTACAATGATTAAAAGTATCTAGCGTCCAGCTATTTTCGATCGCTTTTTGGATCCACTTTGCTCATAGGACTCATTCATGTTGTAGAGCTTGTCGAGTCCATATAAAACGTCATGTTGATTGGGAATGGAATCATACCAAGTTAAGGTATGTTTATGCTAAAAAAAATTAGTTGAATTCCAACATAAAACACTTAATTTTTTTTTTCAAGATAAATATGCTTTAATGTTTTTTTCTCTGATTCTTTTGTTTCTTTACCGTGTAAGAAATTCGTTGTTTGTCGCCTAGGTTGTCAAACACTGTAAACTCGTAAGGATATGGACGTAAATTTCCTGTTTTTACCTATTTGGAAAAGGAGAAGGTTATTGACAGACGCAAGATTATTAATTTGGCTTGATTTGTAGGGACCACTTTTCAGTAATTTTACAACAAAATCCAAAAGTATACTACAAATAGGGAAAAAATCAGGGGAGTGCAGGGACCAAACACTCCTCTTGCACTCCCTTGGTTCCGCCTTTGGAGATGGTCCACTTCAGTCCATAAAAATTGTACTGGACAATCTAGTTTTCTGTCTCTTCGTCTTTTCCGAGCTTATTTGATGATCTAAATCATTCACTTTTAAAAAGTCATCAAGAATATTAATCAGATCAAAAATCAAGTTGATATATAAGATCGTGAAAACCATTTATCTTGATGTGTGCGGTGTCATAAAACCTCTTCTTCTTTTTTTATTATTAAGCAATCAATCATTGCGTTATGAAGTTATGTTATCCAATATCTGATCAGCGTGCTTTAAAAAGTGAACTGTTGGAGATGTATTCATTCATTTTTTAAAAAACATGGTTTCAAACTTCATATAAATCCGGTTTATATATACTCCACACACATGGAGGATCAAGTAAGGGGATCATTCACTTTGTTACAGTGCAGACCTCCCCTCTCCCGATCATATTTTGATGATCTGAACCGTCTAATTTGTCTAAAACGTGATTTAAGGGTCTCCACAAGGAATCAGACAAAAAAAATGTAAGAAACCTAGGCACAAACTAACCATATGAAAGAAAGAGAGAAAGAAATAAAGCCTTGGATCCTGGCCTCAAAGCATGGATCAAGCCTTTGACAAACTATCTTTTTAGGCTTTCTCATGTTAATCATTGAGTAAATAAGTGTGGGGATAAAGGTGCCATGTGATCAACTTCAATGAGCCATGAGTGTCAACCAAATGCCAACTACTTGCAGCTTTGAAATTAGTTGAAATTGGATGCAGTAATTAATACTCGAGTAATGCTACACTTACACTTTTTGGGTTACACTCTATCCGGATGTCCGACATGTGTAGGAGAGAGAGAAAGTCAGGGAGAGAGAGGGGACACATGTCAGACATCCGGATAAAGTGTATGGGCATCCTTATCGGCCTTACAAAAAAAAATACCAAATTTAACCTCAAAAACACATTTTATAAATTAGCAAGTTACTTTTCAAAAAATTCACAAAATCAGACTCTCTATTCTAACTTCATCATATTAAACTATTATTTCTTTCTACTCCTACTCCTACTCCCCAAAAGTAATAATTTAAAAAGTGAACAGTGTGTGAATAGTACATGAACAGTGCGTGAATAGTGCCTTGGTGCGTGAACAGTGCCGCACCAAAATTAGTGCGGTACTGTAGCAAGGTTAGAAGTTTAGGGGGTTGGGGGGTTGGCTCTCTACATTTGACTCAAAAGCTAAATTGGTAAGTCTGATATTGATGCTCTAACCTAATGTGTAACCTCGAGGATGTAAGCATAGCATTAATATTAATACTCCTACTAGGTTTTGGAACCAAACTGGTGAGTGGTGGCCAACCACAAAACAAGAAACCTATAAAGTCATTTTCTTAAGTACAAGAAGTGACCTTGCTCCTTTATGCCTCCGTTTAGTTGTCGGTAATACCGTGCGAGAAATGTATTCTCGACAAAAGTGAAAAAATAATGTGAAGTGTGTCAGTTGATTTAAACTTTAAAGGGAGTGAAGTGCAATAATGTGAAGTGTGTCAGTTGATTTAAACTTTAAAGGGAGTGAAGTGCAACTATCACAAAAGTTCAGGGGGCAAAGAGCAGGTAAGGGAAAGAAGAACAAGTGATTGAGGGAAATACAGTTTGAATTTTGTGAAGAGAAGACCCGTGAATGCTTTTTCTTTGCCCAAATTGAATATCAAACTCAACTTTACCAACTATACTAGATGCTGCAACTGGAATTGGTCTGCTGGGAGGTTTTTAGACACACTGTCCCCCCCCCCGATAGAGCTGCAAATGAATCGAGTCATCTGTGAACTGTTCAAAACTTGACTCAACAAAGTCTCGTTATATATATGGTGAACTGTTCAGGACTTAATTGACTCAACAAAGTCTCGTTATATATATGACTCATCCATTAAATGAATCAAAACTAACTAAGCCTCATTTTTGGCTCGTTTAACAAATGAGGTAACTCTGAACCTTACAATATTCGGCTTGATTAAGCTCGCAAACTCGGAATACATATTTGATCAGAAACTCATATTTAAATTGAATTAATGTGTGTAAATATGGAAGAGGATCTTATAAGGGCTCCCTTCCATAGCTTATGTAAGAAATTTTTCGTTCGAGATTGAATGTCGACGATCCGAGACGATCCGAACCGTTAGATGTGTTTAAAATATGTTTTTAAGGTTCAGTTGCGAGGATTCGTAAAAAACAACTATCCGGAAGGGCTTGATCCGAGCATTTTTCGATAATTTTTTATCGAAAAATGCTCGGATCAAGCCCTTCCGGATATTTTTTTTATTACGAATCCTAGCGTTGGACCTTAAAAACACATTCTAAACGCATCTAACGGTTCGGATTGTCGAAATTCAATCTCGAACAAAAAATCCCTTGCATAACCTATGTAAGGGAGCCCTTATACGATCATCTTCCGTGTATATATATATATATATTGTATAAGAATAAACTAAAATATGAAAATTTTATTACTCATATATGCATAAACTTTTGCAAATACTAAAAATTTGTATGCGTATTTTCTTTTTGTAATTTTGCAGCTGTATGAACTTAGTTATGTACAAAATACAAATTATATTTACAGCACTACACATATATGAGAGCGATAATATCTGATATTTTTCACTCGTTAAGGCTCATGAACAAGCACGATTCAAACCTAGACAAGTTCGGCTCATCAATTTTTCATTGTGCTCGAACTCAACTAAAACTATAACTCTTGTATATTCTAAAACTCAGCTCGGTTCATCTGATCGTTTTTTTTTATCAGCTCATTTGTAGGCCTACCTCCTGTTTTCATTTTGCTATCGAGCCTAGTCCGGGCCCACTTTGATTCAAACTGTTTATATTGTTATGTTCGTCGCAAACAAACATGTTTGCGAAAATTCAATTTAATCATATATACCGATAGGCAAGTGAACAAGTTGCACTTTGTTCTGTGATAGACGATTTAAGTATAATACTTAATTTATTTGCCGTCTACTTTATAGAGCAAAATTCACCTTGTTATCCGTATCTATTGAATCTAATCATGCTAATTTTTTGCAAAATTATCAGATGAACGGTTTAGATCATATTATGTTAAACGTGAGTCAACAAAATGAAAGTTTGAAGGGATGGTGGACTTGTGCAAAACCCATAAAATATGAGGTACCAATATACTCAATTTCGTTTCCCTTTTAGAACCAAGATCTAAACGTAGCAGAATGGACCCCAACGAAGAGGAAAATTATGAACATTCGGACATAAAATCGTGCACACAGGAATTGCAACTTTCCGTGGAGGGGTTGGATGTCAATTTCACTGGGAAAAGCCAACCCCACTGGCTTGGCCCGATCGTCTTAGTTTGGGACTTAGGATTTGTTCCCTCCTTAGGTTTCAAGTTCGATTCTCTTTGCCAGTAATTTTTGGGACCACCTTACGTCATATGTAAGCATGAAAAATAACATGAAAGGGATTGTATGAATTAATTCAAGGCGCGCGCATGCATTAAAAAAGGCCTAAGAAAAGTAAGATACAGAAGTGGAAATTGATGTGTGCATGAAATTACTAGCCACCTACTCCCCAATAACACTCCTCTTAAAATCAAACTAATTGCAGCAAAAGCTGGTCAACCAACTGCTGTACGAACCTAGATACAGCTAATTTTCCTCATTGCCCAAAATCAAACTCAACTGTTTTTTCATGCACTTGAAGTTCCCAAAAGTTTCTGACCATTTGGGGACCGGCCGGGATTCACTTTTACCCATAACTTCAATTTATAGCAGAAAATTAGTCAAAAATCATGTACGGTACGTCCCATTATGTATGTTTTGGTACATATTACGTATGGTTTCGATCAAGTTACAAACCATTATGGATTTTTTTAAATTCAGTATTCATTTCACTATCACGGTTACTTTGTTAGGTATGGTTTCGGTAATTGTTACGACCCATTATGGATTTTTTTTTAAATTCACTATTCATGGTAAACTACCAAAAACACGTAATAATTACCAAAATCATACGTAATAAGTACGAAAAATATATGTAATGGAGCGTACCGCACGTTCCTTTTCAAGGGGGTGTACTGTTGTTGACTTGTTGTTCACAGTCATCGTGCTGATCGGGACTGGTTGGTCGTTTCTGAAACCTTTTCTCCAAGAGAAGGAGAAGAAGGTTTTCACAGGACACCTCACGGTTGGGATGTCCATGTGTTTAGTTAGCTAGTCAGGCTCGGCATAACCAAGTGTACGAACTCATTTCCATTGGAATCAAATATTTTTTATAATCGGATATCCTGGTTAGTTTGCGTATAGCTTGATCAATTCTGAGACCCTGAAGTTAACGACCGGGTAAACCCTCAAGCAACCCCAAAGTTTAGAATATTTGACCTCTGTGAGATTCAAACATGCTACCCCAAGCATGGTTTAATCACGCAAATAATGTGATTTTGTCATGGTTTGTTTTGGCAAAAATAATCGAAATAGTATACTTGTTTATCTTTATTCAAAAAAAAAAATTGTATTTGCTAATTTTGCGTCGATTTTTTTTTTTTTTTTTGTAGATTATTGATTCAATACTCATCCCTCATGGAATCAATCAATGTTCATCTAAATAAAGGAATAGAAAAACTTAGAAACTATCATATTATAATAACTAATGTCACACTAAAATTTCACTATTCCCACACCAAAACTAATTATTGCCACCTCAAAATTTACTATCGCTACACCAAGATGTTATGAACCAAATGCGTTCAACGTTAAACTCATTTCGTTCCGCACATT
The DNA here is from genome assembly GCA_036023075.1 of Gaultheria prostrata. Classification (NCBI taxonomy): domain Eukaryota; kingdom Viridiplantae; phylum Streptophyta; class Magnoliopsida; order Ericales; family Ericaceae; genus Gaultheria; species Gaultheria prostrata. The sequence continues at coordinate 15,678 of JAXBDA010007197.1, forward strand.
GGAATTGTACACTACATGACATACTTTCTTGCACCGAAAATCTAAGTACAAACCAATGGTGTAGTGTACAAGAAAGTATTGGATCTAGGAAAAATTTCCCCAAAAAGGTCCGAAATCAATGGTTTAGACTCAAAGTGATGTGAAGCTCAACCATTAATTTCTCTTTCTGGAACATTTCCAAGAAAACTTTCCATATACCATACTAGCCCGCAAAAACAAATTATACTAATATAAATGAAAATTACATCCCTCATTCTTCGACTTCAATACGACGCCAATACTGGGCAAGGGTGGCAATACGACATGTATGCTGCTCAACATATGTGGCACGCATGTGTGCAAACACCACAAACCTCTTGTAATGTTAGGAAACACCATAAAACGCATTTCTCCCAACATCTGTGGCATTTTGAATGATGAAAACCAAGAACTACCCCAAAATAATTTACCAGCATCGTACAAAATATTCACCCCAAAACGCATTTCCTTCCAAGATTGTCCACGAATATGACTTCTCCCGATTTAAGGTAAGATTACATTTCCCACCATCTCATCCAAAGACAGCCAAAATGGAGAAGGCAAAACGAACATAGAATACGCAGGGTACAGACTGTCAGAGCAGTTACACATACACCTTAAACAACCTCGGGGTCAAAACACTTTTTCGAGTCACAGCAGAACTGGATAGAATACAGACAACAAAAAGGTTCTTCCAGCAAAAGGCGTCCTCAAAGTTGATACAGAACAAGGATGCTTTCATTCCGATTTCATTCACTTGACTTTCTTCTCTTCTTCCTACGTTTCTTTTCTTTCTCTTCTTTCTCGGTGACATCCTCGGTTGTTGGCGACCTGTGGATCAGAATAAATAGTTAGACTCAGAAATTACACTATAAAGATAAGACTGTACCCTGGATTGGATCCACAGCTTGGAAATGACACCCAACAGAGGAAATAAAACTCACAATACAGCACAAAACTTGGTTATTCTTAATGCTCTGCCACTTAACATCATCAAATTTAGACGGGCAGCCAACAGCTGTAACAGTAATGTGGGTAAAAATTAATATGCAGCCAGAAGCTCAAAAGGGAACCACTTGGCTAAAATTCCCACAGATATCGTAAGAGAATCACATGGGAATGACACAGCTTACATTGACTTGGCAAATTTAGAGATATGCTTTGATTACAAAAGCTTGACTAACATATAATTTCATCGTGTAAAAAACCCATTTATCAAATCTACTTTCATAGAACATCAAATCTCAGTCCCTGTGAACAAACCCCTTCTTCTAAATATGCTTTGATTACAAAAGCATGACTTACATATAATTTCCTCGTGTAAAAAACACACTTACCATGATCTACTTGCCTATAACATCAAATCTCAGTCCCTGTGAACAAACCCCTTCTCATCAACTTTGATAATCAGGGGCTCATTACCTCAGTCCTACACAGGCGAATCAGATTTCTTTCTGATATAGGCCCAGAGGCTGAAGAAAAAGTAAATTTAAGGATGCAGCAAAATGAAAAATCACATGATCTTAACAAGACGTTTGCAAAAGGAACCGTGCATTATCAAATGAATAATCGTAGTAGACTCCTATTATTCGACTAATATATTGCTGATAAGTATAAAATGGTCTACTTTAGTGGTGTTTTTAATGATAATGCAAGCTTCTAGATAGGTTGTAAGGAGTAATAATTAAATCCCTCTAGGGCATCGCCACTTGCTATGCCAGGCCCTTCACCACTACACATTAATGCGGACCACATGGTGCCACGCCATACCACCGGATATTGATGTAGGATCCAAAGTTTGTATTGGGAGTGGGGACCCACATCAAAAAGCGGTGATAAAGTGGCCCCTAGGGGCACTAAATAATTTTCCAATTGTTAGGTGGGTAATTTTCAGGGTCAAGTTATTTATTTGATGCATAGCTACAATTATTTTTTACTACTATCATAAAAAGCTATAAGAGTCTCAGGGATTAGTTTTAAATTTTTTCGAAGTTGTAGTTTGAGCTGGTTTAGACAGTCCTCAAGTCAATATAAGGAATGTAAGGCTTCTAATTGAAAAGAGTGGATACTTGAAAGAAATAGTAAAAGTTTTTGGAACTTGTCTTATCTGACCAAATCAGACCTAGTGGAATACCCAAGGCTCTAGGTTTGATTCCTTGACCTCCTATGCCATTTTCATTTTCAATTTTTCTACATAAACCCCCCCCGAATCACCTTTCACATGTACACTTCACAACAACCAAAACAACCCGGTTTTGCTCTCGTTACTCCCATTTAGTCATGCCCTAACCCTAAAATCTAACAAACATCCTTTATTAATTTGATACACCCTATGTCCAGATTTGTTTGTCCCTAGTTCTATTGTAACCAGATAAAAAACTAGTAATATCTTTAAATTGGTAATAAATTTTAGGGTAAATTTCACTTACCTCCCCTGAGGTTTCTGACAACAACAGATTCATCCCCTCAGGTTTCTGAAATTGCACTTACCTCCCCTATCAGATTTCTCAACTAACTTCCGTTAACGGAATACGTGAATGTACGATATTGCCCTTTCATTGACCTCCCCTAAGGTTTCTAAATATAACAGATACCTCCCCTATGCACCTTTATACGTATATCTAT
>JAXBDA010007198.1:0-18319 GCA_036023075.1 Gaultheria prostrata
GGTTTTGGCTTGATTTGGTGGAGAGAAAGCTTGAGAGAAGCTATGGAGGAAGAGAGGGAGAGCCGACTGATTTTCTAAGGGGAGAGAGATGAGCTTTGTCTCTCTCTTTCTCCACCACACACACATACAACACACCCACACCATACAACTTTAAAATTAACCCCAAAAATTACACTACAAGCCCAAATGTGACTTGTGTAAACCAATTCCACCACAACACTACACATCACATGTATCCTCTCATCACTTAGCTAATTTTATCATTATACTTCATTCCACACATTACCCCAACTTTATTTCTGGAAAAATAATTAAAATTTTCGGGTCTTTACAAACGCTCCGGGGAGGGGAAGACCCAAATTGACATTAGATGCGGTAGTGCTTAAGGATTTGAGTCTACTATGGCTAAGTGAGCAACCAGCACTTGACAGAGCTCAATGGAGGAAAAGGATTCATGTAGCCGACCACAATTGATTTGGGACATTAGGCTCGGTTTGGTTTTGTTTGGTTTGGTTTAGTTTTTGTTGCCAAACTATGGGTCTAATGAACATATCTTATCAGTTTGATATTTTTTCATCTTTAAAAATTAATTTTATCTTCATAATTTTTGTTTGGGAGTATATTGAGGGTTCCAAATAGGGATGGCAATGGGTAGGATATAGATCGAGGGATCCTATTCCATATCCGCTATTCAATTGGAGGGTCTTTCACCATCCCCGCCCCCAATCCTCATTGGGGATATTAGATAAAGAACGAAACCCACCTTCTGATGGGGATCGGGGATTCCCTAAATATTTCTATTCCAAACAAAAAAATTAAAGACGTCAAGAATGAAAATAAATTAATTTTTATATTTAGAAATATAATCTCAATTGATATTCTTTGAATATTAAGCAGTCTATGGTAGGTAGTAATTTATAAAATTTGTTAATTAAAAAGGTAATTTTTTAGATATATAACTATACTCGAGATTTATACGTATGTTCATATTTATATGTATATGTATAGTATAGTATATGTAATATGTATAACTAAGTACGGGGAGTGTATGGGGCGGGTAGGGTATTCGTGGGTGGGGAGTACAAAATCATCCCCGCTCCATACCCGAGCAGGTTTTCTTCATATCCTACCATACCCGCTATTATTGGAGAAAATTCTGGATGATCCCCTCCTCCAATGAGCGGAGCGGGTATCCACTGGATATGGAAAAATTGTCATCCCTAGTCCCAAAGTGGGGTTTCGTTTTGGGCTCCAAAAAGTGTTCGAGCACTGTTTGGCAGGGGTCATAGACCTTCGAAAAATTCTGGCATTTGTTTAAAAATTTGGAGGGGATATAATTTTGACACCTCGCACACAGGGTTGGAAATTTCCGACATGACACGAGAACACGACCCGAACCTTACATAAAGTTAGCGGGTTAGGGTCAGCTATTTCTGACGCGAAATACGAATATGACGTGACACGATAATACGAGAAGTAAGTATGTCGGGTTAGAGTTGAGAGAATTCTGACACGAACACAAGATAATACGACCAACATGACACGAACACATGAATTTATGGACAGACACGATAACACGACATGAAGTTAGCGGGTTAGGGTCGGCTATTTCAGACAAGACATGAAACACGAATATGACACGACACGATAACACGAAAAACTAAACACATAGAGTTAGGGTTGAGAGAATTCTGACACGACATGATGCCCGCCCCTACTCACACAGTCAAACGTTGGCCAAATAGTTTTTTTTTTAGCCAATAGAAAGAATTTCATTGCACGAGAAATGCTATTACAAATTACCGAATATAAAGACAACAGAATTAAAAATAATCATACAGACGAGAAGAACATAGACATAACCAAAACAAATGAAGGATACAAGTCCAACGAGACATTGCTTCGGCCGTCAAATGTCTGTGATCAATGTATGATGTTGAGCTGCTGCTGTCACGGTAGTTCCACAGGGAATGACGATTCTTCCAACACACAGTTAAACAGATAAAACAACCAAAGAAGTTTAAGGAGACATCGGCGCTCATCTGTCGGGAAACTGCATGCTTGATGTAGATACCAAACAGGATCTGACCGATACAAACCAAGTGATTAATGCACCTATAGTCGAGAGCTCCGCGGCACGGTTAGGCGTCGTGCAACTAGATGGCCAAAGCCAACTACAAAGCTCTACAATCAGTAAAGAAGCTGCCAGAGAGAGTCTCAACCATGGTTATTGGAATGAAAATGGCCGAGCAGAATACCCTATTTATCATTGAGGTGTATCCTTCGGCTTATTTGTAACTAACAACATCTAAATTAACACTCCCTTCCCAAAACACCACCTCCCTCTGAGCCAGATCAATCTACCACTTCCCAAGAAGTAAATGCACGGAGCCAACCCGAGCGTCCCTACCGTCAACAAGCCAAATAAAATAGAACACCAAACTGCTCCGCAAATTATCACTCCATCAAGGACCCCTCAAATTAACAAAAGCCACTACCGATTCCAACTAAGATCCAAAAATTACGTGGACCACATTACCCAGAATACCCAGAGCTAAGTCAGAAGATAACCACGAAGCCACTGAACAGACCGAAATGAAACATAAACCTAAAACCAATGCTTGTGTGTGAAAAAACATCAGAGAGAAGTGTGTATATATGCATACGGAACTCTTCTAAAGAATTTATAAAAAGACTCGTGACATGCATGCAATACTCAAGTTGTTAACATCAAACATAAAGAGTACTACGAAGGGGTATATGGAAATGCACAGATAAGCATTACCTCAACCACAATCGTGAAGCGATCAGAACAGGCCCCCCTAACCAATCGGGGAAAGTTGTTCGACGAAGAGGGAGAGGGGAGGTCGAACAACTACATGCAAGACTGGGCAAAACAAGCTAAATGATAGAAGACCCAAGGCATGCATGCAAGATGAACAAGACGAAGCTATAGGCTCTACAAAATTATCAAAAAAGAGTACTACGAAAGGGCATATGGTAATGCACAAACCAGCATTATCTCAACCTCAATCGTGAAAAGATTGGAAAGGATGTGGGGCCAGTCCTATCGGGGAAAGTTGTTCAACGGGAAAGGGGGAAGGGAGGTCGAACAACTACATGCAAGTACAAGCTGAACACGAACAACCACCACAATCACCCTAGAGCACATGCACATCACACACAAACATGCAACAGAAAGGGAAACAAAGCGGTCTGTTCAGCAGCAAACTCCAGAGAGCAACAAAACAGCCTACACAACGCAGATTTAATAAAACAAAGCAGTCTGTTGGCCAAATAGTTGTATTTGGAGCCTTTATATCCGGCTTGAAATAAAAAAAAAATTGCCATTATTACTAACGGAGATGCCACTTTTATTTACGAAAATATCATTATTCAACTATATCCCCTTACTAAAAGAAACCGTATAAAACTAATCCGCTCTTACGTAATACTTCCCCAGCCCTATTTTAAGTGGTCATTATAGGAATACGTGCAATTTTGAACCCCTACAAAATACATTTCTCTATATATTTTTGTAATTTGTTTTATACAAAATTAAAGTGCTCATTGAGTACTTTAATTTGGTGTGCAAACAAAATTTAAAAACATGCTACGAAAGTACATTTTTTAACGTCCACAAAAATACACATTTCTCAAATGGGTCACTTAAAATGGGACGGAAGGGCTAATAATAATAATAATAATAATAATAATAATAATAATAACAATAATAAGAGTTAATAAAATAATCATCATCTTTTAAGACTCCATGTAAGTTTTCATTCTGGTCAATTAATTTGAATGGTTATGTTTTCATCATTTTTAGTGCGAAATAACTTTTGCACTCTTTTAATTATTGTATATATATATTAGTATATGTGGATATGGGTTTGCGCTTATTTTATATCTGGGTTTTTAGCCCATGGGTGTTTGGTTGGTTCCTTGCCAATCGTTTGGGTCGGGTCTGAAGAGAACATAAGTTTTGTATATGAAACATCGTAAAGAAAATTGATCTCTATAAATTCAAGTGAACATAAGTTTTGTATATGAAACATCGTAAAAGAAAATTGATCTCTATAAATTTGTACATGAAATCATGAATCATGGTAAATAAAAAAATCACTAACCAATAGTAATGATGGTAAAGATCGAATATTTGGGTGAAGTCTACAGAGATGGATAGTATTTGGTTTCTTGTTCGGAATAGCACGTTTGTCAATCGATTCGTTTATTGGTCCCGATTCTGTAATCTGTCTGTTGTTGACCTCGATTTGTCATTCGTATAAGATGATGTGACTCCGATGCCCATATGATCTTTTGTCGTCAATCTCACCATACTCAATTTCAACCTTAATCACAACCTTAGCACTTAATATGTTTTGTGGCGATGAGTTGATTCGCGACGGAGATGGACTACTGTGATGGTTGACGACAATCAAGGATTTCATAACCCATGGGTGGTTCTTTCCCTTGTTTGGGTCAAATGAGGGATTTGAATTTTCCTAACACATAATCTACAAGGGAAACCATGGTGGATTTTCCCGTGTATATACCGAAATTAGAGGAAGGATCTCCGAGTTTATATTTTAGTCCCAAAATTATTGGCCTATATAGGGCAAAAATAAAACTTGTAATATAGTGCAATAAGGGCAAAGTTGGGTATTTCAAAATTTAGGGATGAATACTTAACTCCAAAGAGTGACCAGGATGAAAACTTAAGTGACGAGATGAGGAAAGAATAATATTTAAGTACCCTAATAATAATAATCTTCTTGTTTATCTCCCATCCTAGGGCATCTCCACCCTTTACTCAATTTTTTTAATCCAAATTTGAGTTAAATTTTGAGTAAAACCTTGCCTTGATATGGAACACTCCAATGAAGCAAAAGCAAAATGTAGGCATAAATTTGTGCAAATGCTTCATTAATCGCATAATTGTAAATTAAGAGGGAGAAAATGGCTTTTGAAATTTGAGTAAAGATTTGATTCAAATCAAATTTGGTGAAAATTTGAGTAAACTCAAATTTGATAATGGGTTTGAGTAAGGAGTGAAGTGATGTTTTTAGTGATTTTTACTTGAATTTGAGTTTGAGTATAAATTTGAGTAAGGACCGAAGATACCCTTGCATTTATATTCAATTACCCGGAAAATTATTTACCGCTAACAATGAGCCGGCTAATAGTTAGTTTGGGAAAATATGGGATTAATTTCGTCCCAATGCCTCGGTCTCGGTCCCTCGTTGGACTCTGCTTATGTTCACCTTCTTCATCTTCACACTCACCAGTAGGTCTCCCTCTCAACCTTCGAGTTCGAGCTTCAGGAAATGCCCTTAGATTCCCCTCACTCAAATCGACCTCAGTTCGATTTCCACCCACTCTCTGTTCCATAAAAAGCTTGCCCAATCAAGAACGACCCAGTAGTACAAGATGGTCCCTCGACGGCAAAACGGCTCTCGTTACCGGCGGCACTCGCGGAATCGGGTACCCCCTTCTCTCTGTATATTTACATATATGAGTATACTAGACGCCTAGGCACACGCCATCCGTGTGCAAATTGTATTATGTAGAAGACAAGAGGTGAAAGTTTTCAATTGAGATTAATCTGTAATGAAATGTGAAAGTAGAAAAGAAAAAAAGGTGAAGAAAACTAGGGTGGGAGTTTTTTTTAATCTCCTCTTAGCAGTTTTTTTTCGTACTTAAAGCCTAAAGGGTTAATATATATGTAGGAAGTTAGAAGTGTGGCCCTCTTCATAATCTGTTTATACCAAGAGAGGTGTTCCTTTTATAATAGCAGTAACAGTTTAAGTGTATAAATCGTCTGGAGCCCTAATTTTGAACTTGGAATCTGGGTTTTTCGTTGTGTAGGCATGCAATTGTGGAGGAATTGGCTGGACTCGGTGCGACAGTGCATACCTGTGCTCGGAACGAAATGGAGCTGAATATGTGTTTGCGAGATTGGGAGGAAGAGGGGTTCAGGGTATCGGGTTCAGTCTGCGATGTGTCATGTCGAGACCAGCGTGAGGAGCTTATGGACACTGTCTCATCTGTGTTCAATGGGAATCTCGATATTCTTGTAAACCCTAATTTCCTTTGGTTTTTTCTTTCATATTCCTATTGGGCATTGTTGGTTGTTTTGGTTGTCTCATGAAAATTCAGTTGAGTTGTTTGTGTATTATCTGGTAAATGTACTAATTAGAAGCTCTACACCCTGTTCGAAAAGTAAATAGCCAAGAATCTAGCTTTCTTTGATTTCATAAAACATAGTCCTAGCATGCGTTTATAAAGGCTTCAAAAATAGTTGACCGAGAAACCTAAACGAACTAAGGAAACATGCATAACAAGAAACCTAGGCTAACTAGGAAATATGAATAATAACCTAGTCTAAACAGGAAACATAATGATAAAACCTACAAACACAGTGGCTTAATATTGTCTAATATTATGCTAACAGGTGATAATTATATGCTGGTACTTGATATTGTGATAAGAGATTGATTTTAGAGTCAAAGAAGGATGAGGTGGGAATTGGTTTGAAGTAACGTGGATGTGGGGAATTTTATGCACAAGTAATTGAAGGCTTTCTAGTTGACATCAACCTTACGGCATTGTTCGTTCTGTGGGAGTTGGGATTTATGTTCCCAAAAGAAGCCACCACTTTACTGAAATTCACAGAATCATTTGTTTAGGTGTTGATTTTGTAGATGTCAGAATAATCAAATGTTTGAGACATGCAAGGAGTAGTGAGATATGATGGCTGTGGTGATTTCTGTATCCCTTTACCCAAGTGCATTAGATTTTCTTCTCCTAGCTCTGTAATCTTGAGTTGATGTATCAAGATAAGTTCGAGTTGCAGCACAGCAAAAGGAATCTATTATAGGAGTACAAGCGAGGACGGTGTTGGGGCCACCAAAAAACATTTTTACTGGATGGTCAACATTGTTTTGATCCAACAGTTCCTATTTCTCTCCACTTTCATTTACACGTTAACTGTCACATACCGTATGTTCCTGATGAGAAAGCATGACACTGTAACTCTCAATGAGCATTCTAAGAGTAAGAGTTGCCTGTCGTTGACATGTTATGTTGATGGTTCAATAATGAGCACTCACCTTCCATTTCTCCTTCTGTCTTGGGGAATGTAGGACCTCTGTCCTTTTTCAGTTCATGACCATGGTTATAATGCCCTAATTAGGTAGGAAAATTATGTATAAGCCATATTGGGCTCGAGAAACTTAATATTTTGGTATACGCTGGGACATTTTGCAACATGTTTCTACATCCTTTTATCTTTTTCGGCAAGTAGTATTTATAAGGGCCAAGTGGCTAATTGTTCTATGGAAAAGCGGCAAAAAGGCCAAGTATAATGACATTTAATTTTGGTTTGGGTAGCTCACTGTGTCACCCATGAGTCATGACCATATAAGACGACATATCACTCATACAATGGGCTATGGTGAGAAAGATGTTGTTACACGGTCTTGGGTAGAACTCAACCCCAAAAGCTAGCTCATGAAGTGAGGGTGCTCTCACGCTTATATATTTTATATTACTTTGGTACCCAGGCGATGTTGGGCTTCGCTTCACACCCTCCCTCACGCGCAGCATGCTCACCTCACTCGGCAGCACCTGTCGCGTGCAGGCCAGAGACACGCACCCTACTTATCTCTGGTACCCAGCTCTAATACCATGTTACATGGTCTTGGGTAAAACTCAACCCCAAAAGCTAGCTCATGAAGTGAGGGTGCCCTCACGCATATAAATTCATAAAAATTTAGGATCTGGTTCCGGTACGTGTTAGGTATGAAGGGGATTTAGTTATGGTGGCCGGCTATGTAGCATAGACACGGATATGGACACTGAGACGGGATTTCTAAAAAGATGGACACAGACCCAGCAGGGGACACTTCAGCCTCTAGGAGTGTCGGTGCTTCATAGGTTGTCGGAGTTGTAGCCTTGGTGCTGGAGGCAACAAAAGGGAGAAGGGGACAGCTAGATATAAGGTCAGAATTGCTTTAATAGAAAGATAAGGTAAAAAATGTAAAATGTACTACTATGATGTGATTGTTCATTTATATATTTATATTATTTTTTGAGTTCTTATTTTCGTAATTTGCATAAAAGAATTGCGATTGTTTCATTTCCGATGTCATAGTACTCCAGCACCAAAAGGGGAGAAGGGGACAGCTAGATATAAGGTCAGAATTGCTTTGGTAGAAAGATAAGGTAAAAAATGTAAAATGTACTACTATGATGTGATTGTTCATTTATATATTTATATTATTTTTTGAGTTCTTATTTTCGTAATTTGCATAAAAGAATTGTGATTGTTTCATTCCCGATGTCATAGTACTTAATTTAGGATTTAGTTCTGGTACGGGTTAGGTATGAGGGGGATTCAGTTACGGTGATTGGGGAGTAGTAGCCTTGGAGGTGAAGGCAACAAAAAGGGAGAAGGGGACATCTAGCTTTAAGATCAGAATTGCTTTGATAGAATGATAAGGTAAAAAAAAATGTAAAATGTACTACAATGCTGTTATTGTTCATTTGTATATTTTTTTGTTTGAGTTCTTATTTTCGTAATTTGCATAAAAGAAATGTGATTTTTCATTGCAGAAGTCATAGTACTTGATTTAGTGATTTACTACTAACTTGGTTTTTTTGGTTTTTTGGCTTTTTAGCTTTTTTATGTGAGAGCTCGAAATACGTGTTGGCTTTTTGTGGTTTTTTATGTGATGTATTGTGAGGGGATGACCTATCTCGAAAAGCGCAATAAGCTGGCTTTTGGCTTTTTGAGTTAGTGGAACGGGGCCTTATTGTCTTTTTGCTTCTTCCGTTTATATTTAGTGATTTACTGCTTTGTTTTTTTATCCCAAGTAAGCGTAGCAGATTCTCTAATTAGCGGCTTTTGTTACACGGCACAAAGGTATCTGGAATGAAATGGAAGAAGTGAAAAAAAAAAACGAAATTAAGTACTATAATATCTGGAATGAAACAATCACAATTCTTTTACGCAAATTACAAAAATAAGAACTCAAACCAAAAAACTTAAGTAACCAATAATAGCATAGTAGTACATTTTGCGTTTTTTTAGCTTTATCTTTCTATCAAAGCAATTCTGACCTTCATATGTTGTTGTCCCCTTCTCCCCTCTTGTTGCCTCCTCCACCAAGGCTACTACTTCGACCACCATAACCGAATCCCCCTCATACCTTTGAAGAAGACTAGGAACTACTTTTGAAGATAGGTCCTGATAGGAATGTGGTTTTCATGTAATATAACTTTCAGCTCATATGTGGCTTTCTCTTTTTTGTAGCTCATATTCACTAGGAAGTATTCATTGCTGGTTCAAAGGATTAGGAATTGATGACTCTTTTTGTTGCACTCTTAGCCTGTATGATAAGTGAGGTGGGAGTCAAAATGTTAGACCTTTTATTTTTTAATTTTTTTTTCACTTGGATTTTGTTAGATTTAACCATAAGTCCATAGTTGGAGTTTGATTTTTAAGAAAAGTTCATCACAATTCAAAGTTATTCTTAACAAATTAGCACCACCCTGCTTTATGGTCAGGAAAAAATGGAAGCTTACGAGTTTTGGATTTTTTTCAACTTTTCAAGCTCTGCGAGCTTGTTCTGACAGGTGAACTGTGAACTTAAGCCAGGCCATCACTTGTTCCATTCTGAATTAAGATGTAAATCATACCTATCCCTCTGAATAAAAGTTGGCACAGACATCTCTTCTTAAAAAATATCACCCTATGCATATTTCAAAGTTTGCACCATCATTTGTATGTTTTTGCTTCTGGGATCTGCATTGTGTCATGTCTTTGTATTTCATGGTTGCAACTATGCAGATTAATAATGTTGGAACCAATATACGGAAACCGATGGTAGACTTCACTGCCGGAGAATTCGCTAAACTCTTTGCAACGAATTTTGAATCTGTTTTTCATATGAGCCAACTGGCATATCCTCTTTTAAAAGCATCAGGGGCTGGAAGTGTTGTGTTCACCTCCTCTGTATCTGGTTTTGTGTCGCTTAAGTCTATGTCTGTACATGGAGCAACTAAAGGTAATTTATTTATTCGATTTGGTCTTCCATTGCAATATTTTGCAGCATGCCTGAAGACTTCAAGTAGAGAAAGTTGTCTTCTTATTTAGTCCTTCATATGCAGGTGCAATCAATCAACTTACAAAGAATTTGGCATGTGAATGGGCAAAAGATAATATCAGGAGTAATGCGGTTGCACCTTGGTATATCAGAACCTCCATGGTGGAGCAAGTAATTTTCTTTTCACCTTCCTTCGTTATTCTTACTTTGTTTTAGCTCCTTCAAGTCCATTTTGCATGGACTTTGGCGTGGGTGTGAATCCAACTGTCAGTTTAATATAATTCAAAAGTTCAAGGATTCCAAACATGGGTAGCTTTTTAGTTGTTAAACACTTCTTTAAATTTTATTAGGGTACAATGGTAATTCCAAACAAAATAGAAAGCATTTTGTGTACCAAAAAATGAAAATTAGAGAGCATGTTAGGTGTAAAATTGAAAGTCCTATGGATAGACTCGGGTAATTCAATTATTCAACACACTTGATAGTCCGAGTCGGAGTATATTCAAGTAAGATATGTTTCTTTTATCTCATTCAAGTAGATGTGTTGGATGCGGCTCCTGTAGCTTTAACCATCTGTCAAGTGTCTGACAGACTTCCTCATACTTAAAAGATTGCACATTAAATAGAGGAAAATGTGATTATTTCAGTTCTGCAAACTCTGCGCTGATTAAAAATCAAGGTTGGAGCCAAGTGGGGACAAGTGGTGGCAATCGCCATTTCATTGATCTTGAAAAATTCTATTATGGATTTATTTGTGGGCTAGTATTTTGGGCGGGGGTTCATTTAATTTTGGACTGGGGGTTCATTTATATTTGAGTTCGGTGTTCAGAGGAAGCACTAACCTATAATTTTGACATGTATTATAAGGAAATTTCTTTTTTTGGGGTGGTCATGGGACCATCTGCGGCAGGCTGTAGAGCCGCCTGTGCTTTAGTCCTTTGACAGTATTTTATAAAGAACTCCGAAACTAAATTTACTTAGCCTCAATGAAATAGCTAGAAATCGAAGGATCTAAATTACATACACTATGTATAATATTTCAGACTCTGACATCAGTGCAAACTCTTTCTTTATTAAGAACAATACCTATTGACCAACAAAAAAGAAGGAAATAACAGGCAACGAAGATATAAGGGAGTTACTCGTTCTAGCACAACTTTAACTTCTCAGGATGACTACATCATTTAAAATCGAAGGTAGTCACAAGCTTCTTAGGAAATATTATCCTTCTGATTTCATATAGCAAGAGAAACTACATTTGCAATTTTAAATTTTAGTACCATTTGATTTCTGTATTTGCACTCCTGTTTCTGTGTGCTTTTTGTGAGCCTTGTGGACGCTCATGGATGTATTTTAGTTCTAGGGGGCATATGATTGTCGGGGGTTTAGATGGCAACATAGTTGGGCTGTTCTCTCCCCATTGCGATGCCATTATGGCCCTAGTTCTTTCCCTGTGCTTTCTCTTTTGCTGAGCAAAAAAAAAAAAAAAAGAGTCCACAATTTATCCTCCTCTTGTCCATGTCAATGTCAACAGCATGAAAGATGCCAGGCCCAATTCAGGATGCCTCACTTTTAGTAAACAGATTCAATTACACAACAACAACAACAACAATACCAGAACCCATCTAGTCCCCAATCATTGGGGGTATGGGCGGGGGATAATTGGAGACAGACCTAACCTTTGGCAATATGCACAAAGTTGCTGCTCTCAGAGTACCACTGAAACAGTGGCCCCCTAAACCACCAAGAACCGAGGAGCTACATGAACGTTTTGTTGCAGAACCATACCCTCAAATCAAAGCCGAAAGGCATCAGGGATGGCAGGCCTAGAGACCCAAATTAATTTTTGTGTTCATTACCATGCTTCCTTCATTCATAGTCCAGAGCATCTCACTAATGAGCACAATAGTAAACAGATTCAATTAAATTTCTATTTTTTTTTGTACTTCACATGCATGTGAAAAATATTGTTTACTTTGTAGTGTAGTATGCTATTTTGTATCGATAAATATTCATAGTATAGTCTATCTTCCGAAATTTTGTTCCACCACTACAATAAAATTCTGGCCCTGTTCATGTTAGAAATGTATCACTTTCTCTTCTGGTGGTTCTTCATATGAATGGAAATCATGGTAATAGATCTTGAGGTCATCATTTAATATTTTGACAACAAAAGGGGGACATTTAATTCCTACCCGCTCATCATGGAAACAAAGCATCGAAACTTTCAACAGTCATTCAAGTAATAGTTCCTTACCAGGAACTATGTATAATATTTCAGATCAAGTTAGCTGAATTTGAGATACCAAAAAATTGATGATGTTTCTGGTGCTTGGAGAGTGCACAACTTAACTCTCCTCTCTATACTCGTTGACAAGATATAATTTCTGTTGGAATGATCTCTGCTGTTATGTAATGTTATGTTTTGTTTTCCCTTGTCACTAGGTACTCAGCAACAAAGAATATTTGGAAGAGGTATATTCGCGGACTCCACTTGGGCGCCTTGGAGATCCAACTGAGGTCTCGTCCCTGGTTGCTTTCCTTTGTTTACCTGCATCATCTTACATTACTGGCCAGATAATTTGTGTTGATGGAGGGATGTCTATAAATGGTTTCTACCCAAGACATGACTAATTTTTTTGTTTCAGATGCTTTACAACAGCAGGTAAACAGTTGGTGTTTACTTTGCTGCTGTTATTTTAACTTACTGGAGATTAATAAGTGATCATAAGAAGAAAAATTTCTTAGACAACTCTTCGTCATTTATGTTTTTTACGTGATTTTTGCTCTAGATACTATATCATGTGGATGGGGGGTATGACCAGCTATGGCTTCCCCGCTCAAAAACTTGGCTGGAAAAGGCAGCAAGAATACTGCAGTTGGTTCTCTATTGGTATGCGGAAAAACGGGGCATGGTTTAACTGCATTTTCTTCGTGGTTTTATTTATTTGGAGCCTGGGCTCTTGTATTGTTAATGGTATTTTGCTTAGCCGGTTGACCTTTGCTAGACTTTTTGTTGAGACTGAAGACTGACAATGAATACTGGAGTCCTTTTCCACACGCTTGTAAGCCCCTGGTGTGTGAAAAATGCAAAGTGTTTGCCCACGCGGTGAATTGTTCAAAAATGCCGACTGCCTCGAGACCCGGGTAACAAGCAAGAATGGAAAGCCAAATACCAACCTGAATGATTGGAGGAGATCAAGAGGAAGAAAGGAAAGAATGCTGTTTTAACTGGCTGATACTAATCCTATTTCTCCATCTACTCTGTGACTCCCAAGAATTTTGTGATCGTGTGCTCATGTACCCTATCTCCTGGCGAGGGCATTGTTTTGTCTGTGAAGTTCGAGTACTGGTGTGAAAGTAGTTGAGGTAGTTGACTCCTCCGAGAAGGGTGACTCGACAAACACCTCCCTAACTCTCTCCTCCTCGCCCATGGGGGTTTGGTGGCGGCCAATGGCGGGAAGTTCAACTCTACCTTCTTCGAGGATGAGTTAGCGCTCCACCAAACTACATGTTCCAAAAGACCTCCGAAGAGTTTTGGGACGGAGAGTTTATTGGTCAATGGACTCCAACTTCAAGGGGTAAAAACATGAAGACGCTCGTAGAAAAAACTGGAGTTCTTAAACTTACTGGAGAGACCTTCAAGTTTTGCCAACAAATCTTTTTAACCAGTAAGATGGTGATGTTTTTTACTTTCTCAAGAGGTCGCAGTTGGCCACCTCTTTTTTGGCTTTTGATTTTTTCATTTTTTTCCTTTTGCATGTTTGACAACTCATTCTCAAAATGAATTCTCACAAACTGAGTTACTCCCTCCGTCCCTTTTTAAGTGTGTTACCTAGGAATTTCAACTATTTTTCTCTCACATCAACTTTTACAACTTTTGCATTTATTTTTCAGTACTTACCATTATCAATATAATAATATTCACTAACTTTTTAAAAAGGAATCTACTTTAAAGGGCAAAATAGGAAATGTATCCACTAACTTTTCAAAACACACTTATTAAGGGATAGTCCAAAATAAAAATGTATACACTATAAAAGGGACGGAAGGAGTATTAATTTTTGATGTTAGAAAAGAAAAGTCAGAAGTAGGTTGGAAGGAGATTTTTTACTTCTCATTTTTCACTTTTTTCATTTTGATTAAGAAAAATACCTACAAAATATTTTCTGCACATATCTTCCAAACACTACTCATGTTGCAAAATGATTCTGCACATTTCTCTCAAACACTCTTACCAGATTCAAAACAAATTATCACCATAATCCAAAAAGCTAAAAAGCCAAAAAATTGAAAATGAAAACTGAAAATGGAACTCCCAAACACCCTTAGGTCTTGGGAGGTTGAGGGGGCATTTCGAGGGGTTTGGAGGCCTACTTTTTATATTTTCATTATTGGTTTTTCACCTTTTGGTTATTTGGCAGCCAACACTAAGAATTCATTCTACCAAAATGAGTTTTGGGTTTTTGGGCATAGAGGAGAGAAGTTTGAATTTGGAAGGACTGAAGAGCTTTTTGATTTCTCATTTTTTTTCACTTTTCTCATCCTAGTTAACAAAAAGACCTGAGGAATGGATTCTGTACATATATCTCAAATACTACTCATGTTACAAAATAAAATATATTCTGCATATTTCTCTCATACACTCTACAAATTCATAATACATTGTGGTCATAATTTAAAAAGTCAAAAATATAAAAAGCAAAATGCAAAAATCTAAAAAATGAGGCTCCCTAAGGCTTTTGGGGTTGGGCTTTTGTAACAATAATGGGCCTTGTAATTGTTTTGTTGGCCTCCAAAAGGTCCAACACACATTCTTGCATGAGGATAACCAGTATCTGTGTCCTGACTACAATTAGAATCTAGTACTCCCTCCGTCCCCTTTTAAGTGTTATCTGGGAATTCCAACTATTTTTCTCTCACATCAACTTTTACAACTTTACATCTACTTTCCATTATTTACTTTTATTAATATAATAATACCCATTAACTTTTCAAAAATGAATCTACTTTTAAGGGCAAAATAGAAAATGTACCCACTAACTTTTCAAAACACACTTATTAAGGGACAGTTCAAAATAAAAATGTACACATTATAAAAGGGACTGAGGGAGTAACATTCTTTATAGATGAGTTATGCACCAATGTCAAAATGATAAATTAGACGGACCAGAAAGAGGATATATATATAGGAAGAAGATCCGATTGGGGCTCCCTTATATAGCTTATGTAAGGGATTTTTTGTTCGAGATTGAATTTTGACAATCCGAACCGTTAGATGCGTTTAGAAAGTGTTTTTAAGGTCTTACGCGAGGATTCGTAAAAAAAAAATACCCGAAAGGGCTTGATCGAAGCATTTTTCGATAAAATCGTTATACATAGCGTTTTTTCAAAAACTGATTGGATCAAGCCCTACCGGGTATTTTTTTTTTACGAATCCTCTCGCGCTGGACCTTAAAAACATGTTTTAAACACATCTAACGGTTCGGATTGTCTCGGATCATTGAAATTCAATCTCGAATGACAAATCCCTTACATAAGGCTTATGTAAGGGAGCCCTTATAAGATCCTCCTCCATATATATATATATATATATATAGAGAGAGAGAGAGAGAGAGTTAGCTTCCGGTCCAGGAGCCTGGAAAATGAGTTAAGTTCCGGACTTCTTTCTGAGCCGTTGGATTAAATCCAACGGCTATATATATAGAGAGAGAGAGAGTTAGCTTCCGGTCCAGGAGCCTAGAAAATGAGTTAAGTTCCGGACTTCTTTCTGAGCCGTTGGATTAAATCCAACGGCTGTGGGAAGGGAAGCCAATTCGCGGGTTCAAGGGTCGGGTAAAATGAGATCTGGGTTTGATTTTCCGGGTCATTATAGATTACGGGTCACTTTCCCCTCATTTCATCGTGTTTGAAGAGAGAGAAGAGAGAGAAAGCGATTGAGAAGAAACGAAGAACACCAGCGATCGAAGAAACGACCTTCATCCTCGTATCAGGTATCTCTCTCACTCTCTCACTCTCTCTCTTGTCTCTCTGTGTATCTGAAATCCCTCTTTTTCACTTTCAGTTTTGATGTAAATCGAAACCCTAGAGGGCCCGATTGAAGAATCCAACCATGGACGAAGAACACCAGTCAAGCAGGTATCTCTCTCCCTCTCTGTCGTTCGATCCCTTTCTCTCTACCTAGTAAACCCTAGTTTTTTGAAAATCGAGATTAGGGTTTTCAAAAAGTAGGGCTTTTTGGAAAATAAATTTATATTAAAAAAAAAACGTGAAATTATTTTCTGGTGATATTGTTGAACTCTGGTACAGATTTTCTTGGTATGCGAATTTCAGTTCTGATGTGATACAGTGCTTATTTGTAATGTTGTCTTTTTGTTTTGTTTTGTAGAATGGAGGGTTTGGAAGATATGGATATATGCTCACCAACACCATGTGAACCACCGTGTCAGTCATCTGGTAACTCTTCTGAACAAGTTTACACTCCTCAAGTTAAAATTGACTTAATACCGAAAAAAGGGCAACATTTTGACAATTTACAAGAGGCTCAAAACTTTTACAACAACTACGCTAGAGAAGCTGGATTTGGAATGCGTATTAACTCTAGCAAGAAGAGTAGGGAAAATGAAGTCATTAGGAAGGAGTATTGTTGTTACAAAGAAGGGGAGAGAAAACCTGCGCAAAAGACTAAACCCACTATACGGAAACGGGGGCTTACTAGGGAGGGTTGTGGTGCGAAAATGGCAGTTGTGACAGACCGGTCAATGGGGGGATTTGTTGTCTCCCAATTTTTTGAAGGTCATAACCACCCTCTTACAACACCAAAGAGGGTGCATTTGTTGGCTTCGCACCGGGGAGTGTCACTTGCGAAAAGGGCTTTAACAGAACAACTATCCGCTGTCAATGTGCCAACATGCCAACAAATGGGTATTCTTGTGGTGCAGGCCGGAGGTATTGAAAATGTTGGATGTTCACAACAAGATCTTTATAACGCTGAAAGGGATAGAAGGAAAGCGTTATTGGGACAAGACGCCAACATGTTGTTAGAGCATTTTAAGCTTGAACAAACAAAGAATCCAGGTTTTTTGTATCAAATTGAAAATGATAATGAGGGCCACTTGACTCACTATTTTTGGGCTGATGCCACTTGTAGAAAGTCATACCAGTATTTTGGGGATGTGGTGGTATTTTGATACAACTTACAAGACAAACCGATATAAAATGATCTTCGCACCTTTATTAGGAGTTAATCACCATGGGCAGACAACTCTTTTTGGGTGTGCATTTTTAAATGATGAACTGACTACTTCTTTCGAGTGGCTTTTCGAGCAATGGTTGAAAGCAATGCCAGCAGGCCCGCCTAAAATGATCATTACTGATCAGGATCCTGCATTGACGAAAGCAATTGCTGATACTCTTCCAAATACACATCATAGGTATTGCATATGGCACATTGTGAGCAAATTTTTTGAAAAAATAGGTGCAATATCTTATAAACAACATTATGAGGAGTTCAGAAATTGTATTTGAAATTTCGAAAGCCCACAAGAGTTTGAAGGAAGATGGGGAGACATTGTGGACAAAGCTAAGTTGTCTACCAATGAATGGCTAAATACCATGTACAAGATTCGTAACAGATGGGTTCCTTGTTACATGAAACACATGTTTTCTGCGCACATGACTAGTAGCCAAAGAGCTGAAATATCTCATGCTTTCTTCAAGAGGTTTGTGTGTATAAATAATTCATTGTGGCATTTTATGACGCGGTTTGATAGGGCACTTGCAACTTTACGTCATAATGAGTTGGATTTGGATCATAAAGATATCAATGAGAAGCCACTCATGAAAACCCTATGGGCCATGGAGTCGACAATGAGTGAAATATATACACGGAATTTGTTTTACAAGTTTCAAGATGAAATCTTTCAAAATATGGCATATGTGGTAACAAAAACAGTTTAGGATGAACATCGTTGTTTGTACAATGTTAAGAGGGCTATAGAGAATGCTCCAAAGGGTCGTGATGTGTCGATAGAGAAGTCTTCAAACCATGTTAGTTGTAGTTGTAAGATGTTTGAAAGTGATGGAATTCCATGTCGGCACATGTTGGCGTACTTCACTTGTATGCAAATTAGACAACTACCTAATCAGTCTATCTTACGGAGGTGGACGAAATCAGCTAAAGCTGGTAGAGTTAGAGAAGACTTGAGTGG
>JAXBDA010007199.1:0-18318 GCA_036023075.1 Gaultheria prostrata
AACCCGTTCGGTTATCCATCTGTACAACCCACAGCTGTGACCACGGGGCAAAAATCGGTTATGGTTCGGGAAAAAAAATCGGTTTCGGTTCGGGTACCCATCGGTTCGGTCGATATTGCCATCCCTAGGTGCGATGTCGAATGCCATAAAAGACTTAATTGAAACCTTTCCTACCACCAATTGGTTTTAGGAGAGTTGGTGGAAAAGCGGTCCGACAAAGTGGTATCAGAGCCAGGAAGTCAAGGGTTCAAGTCGCAGGAGCGTCACTGTGAGGGATCCGGGCCCCCACGGATTTGGTTACACGATGTCACTCCCTACGACCACTCTAAAAACAGACTTGCGGGTGCGGTGTCGAATGCCATAAAAGACTTAATTGAAACCCTTCCTACCACCAATTGGTTTTAAGAGAGTTGGTGGAAAAGCGGTCCGACAGAAAACATAACGGTTAATTGAGTAAAAGGTTTGGTATGACACCAACCAAACTAGCAATGATTTTTTTCTTTCTTATTGTTAATTGGAAAATGCTTACCTCCGCCCTTAGGGCGAGGACAGAGGATAATGTGTAACAAGTATATCGATATCTGAGAAGAATATATTAATATCTGTGAAAGTATATTGATATCCGAACTTATTTGTCATTATATATATTATTTTTTGCTTAACTGGCGGAGGTTAGCAAAACCGGCCCTTGTATTATACTCCTAGATGCCAACCTACTCTTATAAAATTGATGGGAAAAAAAGGGGAGAAACTATCATAAATGTTGGAGCTATCATACGTATCACTCACGTAGTGTTGAACTCCCAACCCTTCTAATTGAAATAACTGAGGGGGCGCGGGTCAACCAAAGGCTCATTGGCAACAAAAGGCCTTGGTGGAAAATTTTACCACCTCTCAAATATGGAACAATTCCAATGGTATTGTAAGAGAATTGAAGTGGATGGTGATGTTGACGTGGTCAAGGTCGACAAGGAAGCGGTGTACCGGTGGCGAGGTAGCGGAGTGACGGAGGTGAAGACAATGATTAATGAATAGCGATCGAGGCTGGTCGGGAAATAGAAAATTTCAGTGATTGTGGAGAATCTGTAGTGAGTGATTATTCAGTGTTTTCTGGAGAACTATATTGAGCCTTCTCCGCCACACATTGGTATGAGATTGAGAGCCACATATTTAGTAGTAGAACCGGCACCAATATGTGGTGGAGAAAATTGCAAAAAGTGACTAGAACACCATGTGGTGGTGATCCTGAAGTAAATAATTATTTTCGGTTGTGTTTGGGTTCCTAGTAGGGTCGGGTGTATGGGTAATGGGTTAGATAGTAAGGCTACAAACGAACCGATGCGAGCAACTTGTGGGTCGGATTGACTCGTTTAGTAAACGAGCTCGGCAAAGGTTGGCTGGGCTTGCAAAAGTTAGGCTCATTTATATATATTCAGCTAGTTAGGTTTGTTAAGTAAACCACCTCTCAAATATGGAACAATTCCAATGGTATTGTAAGAGAATTGAAGTGGGTGGTGATGTTGACGTGGTCAAGGTCGACAAGGAAGTGGTGCACCGATGGCGAGGTAGCGGAGTGACGGAGGTGAAGACAATGATTAGTGAATAGCGATCGAGGCTGGTCGGGAAAATAGAAAATTTCAGTGATTGTGGAGGATCTGTAGTGAGTGATTATTCAGTGTTTTCTGGAGAACTATACTAAGCCTTCTCCGCCACACATTGATATGAGATTGAGAGCCACATATTTAGTAGTAGAACCGGCACCAATATGTGGGGGAGAAAATTGCTAAAAGTGACTAGAACACCATGTGGTGGTGATCCTGGAGTAAATAATTATTTTCGGTGGTGTTTGGGTTCCTAGTAGGGTCGGGTGTATGGGTAATGGGTTCGATAGTAAGGCTACAAACAAACCGACGCGAGCAGCTTGTGGCTCGGATTGACTCGCGTAGTAATCGAGCTCGAGTTCGAACTTTAGGCTCGTTTAGTAAACGAGCTTGGCAAAGGTCGGCTGAGCTTGCAAAAGTTAGGCTTGTTTATATATATTCAGCTAGTTAGGTTTGTTAAGTAAATCACCTAAGCTCGGCTAATTTACAGAGGAGTGGAACTTAAGTTTGATTTTTAAGCCACTTACTAAACTACTCAAGCTCGACTCGTTTATACCTCTATTTGCTAGATGGCAAATGGGTTTTCGTGTGAGAGCTTCAAACCTAAAAATAACAAGACAGTAGTATGGGATAGCCCCAACGCGTGCCACGTCAGGGTCAAAGTGGTCAACAACGAGCAAAGTGCGTTGTCCACGTGTCCCCGCACATACCTCAATTGAGTCAATTGGTCAGAATTGCTTCAACCGCCGTGGCATCTAACCGTCAGGCTCCTGTCACGTGCTGGTCAGCCGTCAACCACTCCTGGGCTGGGCTACTATGCGCCCATTTAAAGAAGCCTGAGTCGTGAGATCCAACGCTACATTTGCAACGCGTGCATGTCATTTGCGTCCGTAGCCTAAAGTAATTAGGCCCGTTTACTTTCATGCGGGTGTTATATGAATCAAGTTGTTCGACATTGCACGGTGATTTATAAAATTTTCACTCTATTCTAAAAAAAGTTTGATTGGATGACATTTATAATTTACCATGAAATATGTTTTGAATTTTGGATGCTATCCGATTAGATTCATGATTGATATACAAACTTATGTTCACTTGAATTTACCATGTTTACTTATAGAGACATATTTTTACCATGATTCTAGGGTGTATGGTCGGTTTTCAAAGTGAACGTGGTAGATTTTCCCATGTTAGGAACTTGTCCACTTCGTGTATCAAGGAAACAGGGTGGATGTTGTGCACCACTCGGCCATCTGATTGTGTTTTGAATGGTTCAGATGTGTTTTGATTTTTTACCGATAAAAATAAATCAAAAATAAATTAAAATTGCCGAATGCATCCAGGCCGTCTAAAACATGATCGGACGACCGAGGAGTGCACAACATAGTGCATATCACCCAGGTGCACAACACCCACCCAAGTCCGTGTATCAAGTATTCATTTTGAATTTTCTCCTATTTCCTGTTTGAAATAGTCAAACAAATCTCAAGTGATTAGGACAATATATTTACTCCAATCCTAATCAAATCCCCATTAATTAGGAAACTGAGTAAATATGTATTAATAGGTAATAATAAAAATGGTATAAAAGGTATTTCACACTAAAAATGAATGGAAATATAACTGTCCAAATTGATTGGAATGAAAATGTACGTGTTGTCCGAAAAAAAGAAGATGATTATTTAATAAACTAAATAAGGATAAATTACTAAATATTATACAATTTAGGTTTTGATTATTTGATTGTTCTATTTTATCCTTTTCACAAATTTGAATTTAGGAGTTGTTCCAAAAACTCATTTACGTCAGGAATTGAATTAAGTTGACGTTTTTAGTTGATATAGTGTGGGAGAATGACCTGTATCGTAAAAACAATAAGTCAGTTTTTTGGAATAGACTCTAAATTCGATGCACACTACCAATTTTTCTTCCATAACAGTACATAAATGCCTTCCGATGTATAGAACGAAAATAATGCTAGCGTGCATCGAAAATGGGGCCAGAAACAAATTGAATTATCTATTTTTATCAACCTAAAATATGAGTTTGGAAAAAATACCAATGAGATTTTTTTAATCCTGTGTATTGAATAGACAAAACGCTAATTACATATAAACAAAGGAAATCTAGCAAGTTGAGTAATTTGATCACCCTCCATAGGTCGGTTAAACTTGCAAGTTGCATCCAACGCGCGTTCCCGGCAGCCCTTGTGCCAGCGCGTGGTTCTGATTCAGTACAATAAAGAAATACTCCTACTCCTTGAAAGAACGAATTGAAGATCGTTGAAACTTGAAAGAACGATGAATCTTCTCCACAGTCGGAACGTGTGGTCGGCGGCACCAGCCGTTAAATCATCGTCAGCGCTTCCGTCTTTACAAACCCAAAAAGCAAACTTCTCATCTGCTCTACCAGAAGCCCCGTTACCGTTACCGTACGCAGCGTAGCGTCCACTATCCTCCATTTATATATACACGTCTCATCGAACCTTACCTATTTCTTCTTCTTCTTCGAAGCTCATTAACACAACAATATACTTACATATACGTACAAATAAATATATACCCAGATGTCCTAAACCCGATTTCTGTTGCATAGAATTCCAGTTTCAAGGTACGTTTTGGGTTTCTTTAATTCGTATTGATTTGAGCTATACTTATGCTTTGATTTGTAATTCGTATTGGTTTTGGTAAAAAGTAAGACTTGTTTTGATTGGACTTTGTTTTGTTACTGAGAAATTTGAACGAATTTGGTTTTTTTTGTTGGATATAAAATGGGAATCTCGTAAAATCAATGAGTTGATTTTAGCGAACCAGAAAACCATTCATTTGCTAAAATCAACCCATTTTAGCAAATGAAAGTGGGTTGATTTTAGCAAATGAGGAACTAAACTCAACGTTTTGATTTTATGGGATTCTTGTTTAATCAAATGGAAAACCAAGCAATCTTGAAAGAATTTGGGTTTTTGTTTAGTTTATTTCTATAGGAATGAAACCCATTTCAAGCTATTAAAGGAGTTAATTAAGGCTGAATTCAATAGGGTTTTGTTGTGTTGGATCTCAAAGAATGTTAATTGTATTTTCAGGCTCTCTTTCTTTTATACTCCTACATTTTCTCGGCATCCAAACAGACCTTTGAGTTTTGGGCTTCTCATTTCGTGTACGTGTATGGGAATTAAAACCCAGGTCAAGTTAGTCAAAGAGTTGCATTAGTCTGAATACAATGGACTTTCGTTGTATTGGGTTGGGTCCCAATAATGGTAAGAATCTACCTTTTCTCGGCAGCCAAACAGAGCATGGTTTAATTTGTAAATCTAGTGTTTGGAACATGCGGAAAGGAAAAGAAAATTAAATTTTTTTCCATGCCCTTGTTTTGTTTAGAAAAAAATTGAGATGAAAATAAGAAAACTAAGTTTTGAGAACAGTACATTTTCCTCAGACTTTCCTCCTTTGGCCATTTTCCTTTGTTTTCCTTTCCTTTCCTTTTCACAAGTTCCAAACGCAGAAGGGTTTTGGTGGAGAAGACATGTTTTGATTCTGACTTGTTCGGTTGTGAGAAATTTCTAGAAAACTGAAAGGGAATTCAAACCTTTGACCTCGGGTTTGTTTTCTCCATTTAATTCTTTAGTTAATGAAACCCTCCTCAAGTTAGTCAAAGAGTTGAACTAGGCTGAATGGAATATAAACCTTTTGTTTTCTTTGGTCCCAAACAATTAGAATTGTATAAAATTTCAGAAATCTTGTTTCTTCTGATTCCTACATTTTCTTGGCAACCAAGCATAACATATTTTATGGGAATGAGGTCGGTATTTGGTCTACTTTGGTCAGTTAGGTACGGCTGATTCTTGCTCTTCGTTTCGATTTCTGAGTTTTGATTAGCTAAGTTTGAATTGATGCATAGCTCTTTATTTTTGGTATTACACGTTGTCACATTTATAATTCTTGTATTTCAAATTAATACCTTGTGAGGATATGAATCGAAATCCACGTATTCAATACTCCAATCAGAGAAAACAAAGAATTCTGGAATCATGTTAGTATTTTCCCCAATTTCAAGTATTTTTTTATTCATTTATTTACCGTTGATGAATTAGATAGAGTAATGCTCTCACAAACTTTCATTTTGAGTTTACCGATTGCTTTGGGTAGAACGCAGGGGTTTTATGGGATGAAATAAAGTTTTGGATTTGGTTTTCTTTCCTTACGGAATTTGATGAAAACTTGATCGTTTGAGTCAAAGAACCATATGGGGCTAAGTTGAAGCAGAAGATCAAGTGGAGTTTGATGGAGATTTTAATCAAAAGATGTTAATTATTTTCCTAGTCCCATTGATTTTAACAATCAGAAATGATATGGCAAGAACTTTTTGCTTTGAAGAAGTGTTTATATTTGAGGTATCCGAAATGCGAAACTAGATCTCATGTAGTCTTGTCCATTTTATACTCCAAACTTTTTTTGTCAGATAGCTCTATTCTGGATCTTTACTGTGAAAATAAGTTGGAAGATTTGTAGTGAGCTCTTTAATTTGATGACCAGATAGGTAGTTAAGGCTATGAACTCCTTTCTTTGGAACTGGAGATTTCTTGTGCTGCGCCTAGGAAGTATGGAAAAGTGTTTGATAGGATCCTTAGTCAAAGATTTGGAGAAATTAAAAAAGTAAATCAAGTATTCATTTGGTAGTGGAGGAATAAATATTGCTGAAGGCTAGAATCCAATTAAGGAAGTCAAACCAATCTGTAATCTTGTTCAGAGTGTTGAGGAATTACAGGATTTTGGAAGTTAATTTTGCTGGAATTCGGTGTTCTGTTCTGTTTTCTCTCTTCGGTTGTGTATGTGTTGATCCTAGTCTCGATATACATATTAATTGTACTGAAGTTTCGTCATCCTTTATACTGTTGGATGTGATATCTTGCCATGAGCTTTTTGCCAATAGCAGTAAAAGCTTTTGTATAGAAAATTGAAACATGTTGTGGATTAGTTTTTGTCAAAAGAGTGCGAGGACTGAAACATTGATTTCCCTGATTCTCCATAAACCCGAGCACGACTGTTTACCTAGCTGTTCATTTCTGCGTCCCTGTTTGTGATAAACTCAAACTTCTTGTATAGCGACGAAGATAGTAAGTAGTAACCCTTTAAACCTTGATTATTAGTAACCCTTTAAACACTGATTATTGCAGGTTAATTTTTTTTTGCAGATGGACAACTTTGATATCTAAGGAGAAGATTTTAGAGGTAGCTGCCAGAACTTGTAACACCTGTATTAGGAAATCAGAGTTTTATTGTTCTCCTGACAGCTGATGCAAACTTCTAAGCATGGATGCTAGTCATTTTTTTGGATACAATGTGAGTAGTGCAGAGTTACCGTACTCATCTCGTCCCACTGTTCCATCAATTCGCGCACGCCTATTTGAGTCGTTGAAATTTGGTTCGGGGAACTCACCAAACTCGCCTTTCTCAACTCACTTCGACACCGAAACGGTCACTGTGTTAAGCGACAGTCAGGAGCAGCGCAGCTCCACAGGGAATCTTTCCAGTAACTCCTCACTTGAAACAAACAGCTATTTTCAACAGTCAAGCCCTTCTCTGGGTTCCCGCCAAGACAGCTTACCATTTGATTTCGCTGGAACTTCATTTTCCCACAATGCAAACAGTGGTCAAAACACGAAATACACTCTGAAGGAACTAGAGACCGCTCTTATGGGGCCCGACGATGAGGAAGAAGCAAAAACACCGAGTCCTTCTCTTGGAGAAAACAAGCGGCCACAAACATCGAGCCAGAGGTCCATGCCCCAAGGCACACAGTCCGCACAATCTCAACCGTCCAGCTCTTCAAAGCGTCACAAAGTGACAGAAGAAGGTTCTTCTTCTTCTTTGCAGGATGTACCGCCTGACAATCTCAAGCAATTGCTCATTGATTGTGCCAAAGCTCTATACGAGAACAATTTAGATGATTTTGAGAAATTGGTTGATAAGGCTCAGAGTGTCGTCTCAATCAGCGGAGAGCCAATCCAACGTCTTGGGGCTTATATGGTGGAAGGATTGGTTGCGAGGAAAGAGGCGTCGGGTACTAACATATACCGGACTCTGAACTGTAAGGAGCCAGAAGGAAAGGAATTGCTTTCGTATATGCAAATCCTTTACGAATTATGCCCTTACTTGAAGTTTGGTTACATGGCTGCAAATGGTGCTATTGCCGAAGCATGCAAAAACGAGGACCGCATTCACATCATTGATTTCCAAATAGCTCAGGGGACCCAGTGGTTGACTCTATTACAAGCCCTTGCAGCAAGACCTAGCGGTCCCCCTCACGTGCGGATCACTGGGATAGATGATCCAGTGAATCAGTATGCCCGCGGAGACAGTTTGGAAGCAGTAGGGAAACGTTTGAAGGCGATTTCTGATAAATTCAACATCCCAGTGGAGTTTCATCCGGTGCCTGTTTTTGCTCCAGACATCAGGAAGGACATGCTTGGCGTAAGGCATGGGGAGGCTCTAGCCGTGAATTTCCCGCTACAGCTCCACCACACAGCGGATGAGAGCGTTGTGGTGAACAATCCCAGAGACGGGCTTCTTAGATTGGTGAAGTCGCTTTCTCCTAAAGTTGTTACTTTAGTGGAGCAAGAATCAAACACGAATACAGCTCCCTTTCTCACCAGATTTGTTGAGACTCTAGATTATTACTCTGCAATGTTTGATTCTATAGACGTGACCCTGCCGAGGGACAGGAAAGAGCGGATTAATGTGGAGCAGCATTGTTTGGCTAGGGACATTGTCAACATCATTGCTTGTGAGGGAAAAGAGAGAGTGGAGCGCCACGAGTTATTAGGAAAGTGGAAGTCGAGGTTCACGATGGCAGGGTTCCGGCAGTATCCTCTTAGCTCTTACGTGAACTCGGTGATAAGGGGGCTGCTGAGGTGTTACTCGGAACATTATACGCTCGTGGAGAAGGATGGGGCTATGCTGCTGGGGTGGAAGGATAGGAATCTGATCTCGGCGTCTGCTTGGCAGTGAGGATAGGAATCGGCGGTGACCGTGTCACATAGGTAGTTATAGGAAAACCAGTTTTACAGTTCATAGATTGGTAAAGATGATGTAGTCGCAGAGTGTGCCGTTCTTATACACTCTTGGTAGAACCAGCACTGTTATAGGGTTATACTTCATAGTGATTTTCATGGCTTATTGTTACGATATCCAACAGCTGTTGTTAGATTTGTTGATATTGTTTTACCGTACATTCTTGTCTTCTGCCACTGGAAATTTTTTTGGGTACCGAATGGGTACCATGTGGCCTAACCTACGTGGTACTTGACCGTTGCATCCGCGCCATTCAAAAGTGTATTGGACGGCCCATATCGAAATCCTCTGTCCCCTTTCTCTCTCTTGTTTCTTTTTCCATTACCGGCAAAGCAAAAGTCCAGCCCGAATAACCGCAAGTTTTATTATATGTTTGAAAAAAGAGCTAATTTGTTGTCGCTTTTTTTTTTTTTTTTGGGCATAATTGGTCCGAGCCGGAGCCATTTTTTGTGCGCATGGCTCAAACCAGTGCTCACTGACTGAATAATTATCGCCTTTTTGATCAGTTTGATCCAAGCGCGGGGAACCGAGCCAATTATCAGCAAAGCCGTCAAGTCTCGCACGAGTACAAACCATTTTTAAGGTGTCTCCCGGCCCTCAATGGGCTTCACAAAATGCTTACGGACTGGATTAAAAGTTGAGTTTCTATTAATTTTAAATTATCCAGCGTTCCGAGCAAGTGGCTGAGCCGCCATATGCCGGATTATTAGAGCCGCGTTGAATTCATTTACATGTGTAAAGCAGTAATGAAACGATACAAAAACTCAGCTTCGGGTTTCGGCTGCTAAGCTAGCTCGTTCGCGTTCGGGCTTGTCCGATCGCAGAACGGGAAGTTCATATAAACCTGTTCGGGGTTTTAAAGCATTCCGAAAGTCGTGGAGGCGTTCGTTTTTCAAGATTATCTCAGATCAATGGAAATGGATCGTTCGGTTCCCGGATGATTTGTAGCGATGCACCTGATCGGATAACTAAACAAAATCTGATTGACTTGAAACTCTACTTGGAGCTTTGGAATCACGAGGATGAGTTTGTGAGCGATCTTATATTCTTATTGGATAAATTAGTTCTCGGAACCTATGAACCAAACGCTGGCCGTTTCTAGAAATGAGATGTTCCCGAAAATAGCAAACAAGCTCCGATTCGCACGAACTTGATGTTAGGCCTCAAGGCATCACGTAAACACTAAATATAATTTTTGGTATGGTTTGGAACAAAAGTTGATGTGCTTAGGGCTTTCTGAGTTCAAATCGTCTAAGTTTACTAGGTTCTGGCACATGGCAATAATCCAACGGTCCAACATCTTCAGATTTTGACATGGCTTGGACCAATCTCTGATGAATGTTGAAACGAGTGCATCTAACGGTGCCGATGAGAGACTAGACCTCTCGGCAGGGGCGGAGCCAGGATTTTAGAGAAGGGGGGTCAAAATCTAAACTATGTGCAAGTCACATTTTTTATTTGCTAGAAACAAACAATTAGATTAAGAAGTTAAACAAAAAGTAGACATATATATTAATAACTAAATGTAGCTTCGATTTACAATTGACCCCGACGACTTTTTATACTTTGGAAACGATGCATGATAGCCTCGTTTGTAATGCTATCAAAAATATCTTTCTCAATATAAACAACCAAACTATCATGCATCCATTGATCACACATTCGATTTCGAAGCCTACTCTTCACAATCTTCATAGCAGAAAATGCTCTCTACTGTGGCAGTGGCAACCGGTAGAATAAGAGCCAAAGTAAGAAGTCTAACAACCAAGGGATATCCTATATCTCTTCGAGTCTCAACCACCTTCTTCGCGAGGTCACCAATTCCTTTCAAATTGGAAAACTCGCTAATAGAACGTACATCCATGATGAAAGTCTCTAGTTGATTCGGAAGTGCCCAAAGCTCGACATCGGAAAAGTCCTTGGGAGAAAACTTCGCAAAACGAACCAACCTTTTCTTGTCAAAACTTGCAAATGAATCACATGGGTTTAGACATGCAACACAAAGAAGTAACTCCGTGTTCACCTCATTAAAGCGACTATTTAGCTCTAGAAGTTGCATATCTATGACAATGTTAAGCAACTAAACACGGTAGTGGTGCAAGTTTGTAGTTGCTTGAGCTCTACGCCTTGATCTTCCTTGACAAATATATGTGTCATCCAAGGTAGGAACATCAATTGAATTTTTTCCACAAAAAGTGGTAACTTCTTCCATTAAGAAATCTCACCCACTATCCCTCATCAATTGGAGTCGATCCTTGGATACTTGAACTAGTCTCATGGCATTTACAATGTCTTGATCCTCTCTTTGGAGTGCTTGTGACAACTCATTTGTAATCCCCAAGATAGAGCTCATCAAATGAAGACTATATACAAACTCAAACGATTGCATCTACTTTAATAAACGAAATGCTTCCGATCTTTGTTCGGAAGTGGAGCCATCTTCGACTACTACATCAAGCACATCAATTACCGTTGAAAACATATTAATCACGCTAAGCAAAGTCCCATGATGCGATCCCCAACATGTTTCACTAGCACGAACAACAGAGCTCTCTTGATTAAGGCCTCGCCCACTTGTAATTTCATCATTACTAAGGGCTTCAATAATTTTGGCAAGGGCCTTTGAGCATGTAGGCCCTACGAACCCTCTCTCGAATATTAGGCCCATAATTTGTAATTGGAGGTCGCAACCCCGGATCCACAGGAAGATCAAGCAACTCAATTTCTATATGGCTTTATTTCGGAGGATCGTTGTTACATGTAGAAGTTGAAGTTGATTCCACACGTTCCTTTCTCTTAATTAGATATCACTCCATCCTAGAACAAATATACAAATTACATATAATAATAAATACAGGATTTGCCCACTTTTCACAAGCAACATTCCAAACAAATAACTGATTTTTATATGTTCTCTTGTTGTTTCCAATATAAAAAAAAATCCAGACAACAGAATAATCGCACAAAAGTTACTAAAGCACTAAAGCAACAGTCAATACTCAATAGAGAATCATATTTCCAGATCCAAGGCAACATCAGACAGCCAACAACTCCATATAACAGAAATTTAGGGAAACTTACATAGGGTTTGGATTTCACCAAGAAGAGATAGAGTTTTCAAAATCCCCTTTGTTTTGCTCCAATTGTCGAAATTTGCTTCAAAACTCTCCAAGTGCAAACTTTTTAATCTGCAAATTTGAGATTGCAAAAACAAAAAAAAGGAAGATGGGTTCACACCAGACCAGATTATGTAGAATTGGACAGCGACTCAGAGACAGAGAGAACGAGCGTGCGCGCGCGAGAGATAGGGAGATAGGGAGAGAGGGATGATAAGCCCCAACTATTGTATTTTTCCGGGCTTATTTCGCTCGTCTTGATCACACACACGTGCATTTTGTGCTTTTATTCGATTGATTTTGCGCGAATTGTGTTTTTGATGAGTTTCAGAAAATCTGAGCTAAAAGGCGTGTCCAAAGCTCCAAATAATCCCCGGTGATATCCGGGACCTTCTTTTCCCTCTCTTGCTGCAAATGTTACCTCTTATGGCTCTAATTCTCCCTAAGAAAAGAAAAAAAAATGAAAAAAAAAAAATGAAGTACATTGTGAAAGAGCCAAAGAGGAATTAGAAGAGAGTTGATTACTGTGTTTAAGAGGATTGATGAGATATCCAAGGAGAAATAACTTGGATGAGGAGGATGTCAAGGAAGATGGCAAGTGATGTCGGTGGTTTAGTTTAGTATCTATCTATTAGTTTAGGCATCTCTTGGGTAGTTAGCATTGTAGTGGTGGCCAATGGGTAGATGAACCAAGCCAAAATATGGCCATCACTCATTTTGTATTCCCATTTCCTTGTACCCAAGGTCATTATATGCTAATAAAGACCTTAGTTGATTCTAGGTACGCTACGTTAACTCCACGTGATGCATGGTTAATACTTATGTTTATCTAAGCATGATTTCCGTTCTACTTAGCTCAATTGTGAATAATTAGCTACTTTCATCTTTCGGCGCCCTTTTGTTAGCATGCATAGCTTTTTGTCTCTCGCTATTGCATTTTCTCGCTTGCGCCTTTCATGGGATGTGATGGTATTTCATGTGTGTTAAAATAAAAAAATAAAAAGTAAAAATAAAAAAATAAAAAAATTCAAATTGGAGCGTATCCTTGTGAGTTTCTGGAATCAAAGCTTGAAATGGTGCACGTGCTTGACTATTTTGGCATGGTTTGTTCACTTTAGTTCATGGCATGCATTTGTGTGGGTTGCACCCGATTGGATCTAACGGGGTGTGTTTGAATCTTGCCTACTTTTTGTCAATTGAGCATAGTTGTGTATCTCAAAATTCAGAAAGTTTACATTGGAGGATAGTTAGCTGTGTTTAGTTTACTTGTGTTTTGTGGGTTATCACTGCTGAAAACCCTCACGAGACTGCACTCGTCCTACCGGGGCCGCCCGGGGGTTTAAAAGACGTTTCTGTTTTAGTTTGTTTCCATTAGTTGCTTTGGTTTAATTTGTTAGGGACTAGCAAAGTTTAAGTTGGGGGGGGTGTGATAAGCCCCAAATATTGTATTTTTCCAGGCTTATCTCGCTCGTCTTGATCACACACGTGCATTTTGTGCTTTTATTCGATTGATTTTGCGCGAGTTGTGTTTTTGATGAGTTTCAGAAAATCTGAGCTAAAAGGCGTGTCCAAAGCTCCAAATAATCCCCGGTGATATCCGGAAGTACCCGGAGGCACCCAAGCACAATGTGGCACACCGCCACCAAGTCCGTCAAGCCGAGAAATGAAGATATGGCTAGGGCTTGGGACGCCGGAAGGTTAAGAAGTCAAGGAGAAGCAATGAGAGCATTTTTCCATGCTTGAACCGGTTCAAGCAAAATGCTGAACCGGTTCTGTCAAAACAGAATGTTAAAAACTTCAGCTGAACCAGTTCAAGCAAAACCTTGAACCGGTTCAAACACCAGAATTCTGGGCAAAAAGTTGGCGATCAAGAGACGATTAAGGGCATTTGTGTAATATGTTTAACACATTTTTTGGGCCCTATAAATACCACTCTTTGTCAGATTTTAGGGCAGGATGGGGGGAGAGACTTTCTCTCTCTACCTCCCTTCTTCTTCCCCACTCATCTTCTCCAAATTCTCTCTAGTTTTTAGGGTAGTTTCTCTTTGATTAAAGGTTTTTGCCTTCACAAATGTTGTAAGTACCCCTCTTATCTTTATTAATCTCAAGTTTATTTTCATTTTCGTCATGTTTTCCTTAGTCACGTTTTTCTCATTGTTGGTTAATTTAAGCATGTTTGAGTAGTAGTTTAGGCTTGGTCATGGGGTGAAAATCACCCCATGACTTCGGTATTTTGATGGCTTTTCACGTTTTTGTGTTTATTGTTGGGTTTGTGAATGGATTAAACTCCTATTTTCGGTCTAAACTTAGAGTTGTTAACTTCTTTGATTGGGTGTAGACAAAGAACCTTGCCACACACAATGCTTTGAACCATGGCATTCTAGGTGTTCGATAAAATGCTTGACTGAGTTTCTTTCCATTTCCAAACCCCATTCATGTGGTAAAAATTGATTTTCATTGGGTGAGTTCAAGTTTTATATATCAAAACTTAGAATTGTTAACCTTTTTGCTTGACCACTTGTCACACATGATGCTTGGAGCTATGGCATTCTAAGTGTTTGTAAAAATGCCTCAAAGAACTTATCCCATTGT
This sequence comes from Gaultheria prostrata, assembly GCA_036023075.1. Classification (NCBI taxonomy): domain Eukaryota; kingdom Viridiplantae; phylum Streptophyta; class Magnoliopsida; order Ericales; family Ericaceae; genus Gaultheria; species Gaultheria prostrata. The sequence continues at coordinate 14,380 of JAXBDA010007199.1, forward strand.
TAAACCCAAATTGAGTTTCATTGTTAAATCTTCCGAGTGAGAGCAAGTGATTTTGTCTCTCACTTGAGTTATAGTTGAGAGCCATTAAATATCCGTAGTCATGGGTGGTATAAACCCCTAGACCTCGCCCTCCTTTAATTATCGTTACATCTTTATTTTCTAGTAATTTTCAAGTAGAGAGAACTCCAAACCAAACCAAAAGGTTGGCCGTCCTAACGCCAAAACCCCTACCGTAAAGTAAACCTCTCACTAGCTCCGACCCTTCCCTATGGATTCGACCTCGGACTTCTGAGGTATTATGCTACAACCGACCTAGCCCTACGCTTGGGGCGACGCTAATTATTACAACATTAGGTTGCAAGCAAGGGAGTACCTGTTGGCTCGAGGCTCAAGCTGTGGAACCGTGGAAGTTGAGATCGTCTTTCATCTCTTCGTCTTTTGCCATTGAGAGCAAAGTTCTGCTGAACGATGGATTCTAATTTCTAAAAGGGGGATTTTATTTGCCACTCTTTTTTTTTTACTTATGTACCAACTACCAAACACCCAATATAGGCTGGGGCAAAAAAAAAAGAAAAAAAGAGTGGTCAATTAGCCATTTTTTGATGTGTATTAGTAATATCCCTATACAAATTTTAGGTTCAGGGTGGTCAATTGACCACTGTTGTATTCACCTCCCTCCGCCCTTGTCTCTCGGAAGGCAAAGCTGGTCGTTTGGCTTGAAATTGACCGGGAGCCGATCTCTAACCATTTGATGGAGGGAGGGCTATAATCACCCTAAAATGCTATGCCTAATGCATAGGCTATACACGTGCAGATGTTTTATAATGCTCGATGCAAGAGATTAATTGTACGTTCATTTCACCGTAGTAGCAGTATGATATTGCCTCATTATACTTTTATTGGGAATCACGTGTTCCGCTGTGGCAGGGTTTATTTAACGTGCTTAGTGTCCATCGCCTCTACTCCGGGAGTATGGATGTCATCAATTTGGTTTGATAAATATTTTTTTTAAGGGAAAGAGAGAAAATATATTAAATCAACCAATACAACCAATCCAACAACCTAAAAACAAAACAGAAAGAAAAACCGCCGTAGAAAAACCGCCAGCGAAGAAAAAAAAAAAGATAACAGAGAAGAAAAAACCGCCGGAGAGGTGTCAGACCATCGCCGTGGTAGCTGGAAGCCCACATCTGGCTTCTCTTTGCCCAAAATTCTTGATTCTAGCGGCCCATAGGGAGAGGAGAGAAGATCCGGTTAATAATGGGGAGTTATCGGCAAATTCGGAAGGGGAAGTAATAGAGGAGAGAAGAGGAGAGGAGAAGGAGAAGGTGTAACACCCCATGCAGACCACTGACCTAGTACCTTAATTTGATCCACATGCCACACCACATGGCCCAAAAGGCTTCTCTTATGTGGTTTGTCATTATATGCCTAAGATCACCCATGTAGACTTTCAATGTAGGACTAAACAATATTTACCCTCAAATCTGGGGCATTACAACCTCCCCTCCTTTATGGCCTTGTGCTCTCGCGATGGGTTGAGCACTAGAGTCACCACTCTCTGGGTCTGTTCCCTAGTGACCCGAGTTACCACGGCCTATCCCGGGTGTTTTTCTATGGTGCCATAACCCACATGGTCGTGTACATGGGTCGCTCTGATACCATTTGTAATGCCCCATGCAGACCACTAGCCCACTACCTTAAATTGATCCACAAGTCACACCACATGATCCAAAATGCTTAAGCCCAAGGTACTAATAGTCTCTTACATGGTTTGTTATATGCCCAAGATCACCCACGTAGACTTCCAATGTGGGACTAAACAATCTCTACCCTCAAATCTGGGGTATTATAGAAATGGTGTGGTGGGGGAGGGGTGGCAGCTAGAGAAAACCCCTAGGGAGGCTTACCCCGCACTCCTCACACTCTCTCTAGCTCTCTCCTCTCTCTAAAACTCTTCTCACCCCTTCAAAACTAGACACAGTCTGACTGGCCAGGGAGTCTGATTTGGTTAGATAATTAGAGTGACGCAAAATCCGATATCAACACGTACGGTCATTTCAGGTGATCGATGCGGCAAAGATCATGAACTTTTGAGTTTGATGTGTACAATTTGGGAAGGTGAAAATGTGAGCCAACCTAAATTTTGAGTATGCACCAAATGTTGCTCTCCCTTAGTTATAATAATAATAATAATAATAATAATAATAATAATAATAGATACAAACTCAAAACAAAGTGTAAGAATTGGAAAAAACATAAACTAGAAGCCAACTTGGATCTGTCACCATTTTCCCTATTCAGAAGCATTTGCTTATGAGTTAAAAAAAAAAAAATTCATGTAAGCCGATGAAAAGGGCCCAACCATTACATTTTACTATTACTCTCCTGGCCATGCAAACCCGCCTATGCGTACCGACGGGTATGCACCGACTGTGCACAAAACAAAAAACTACAAGTGCATGGTCTAATATCCTAAGATTTCATTAGGAATATATTAATTTATATTCTAAATGAAAAATTGGTATATTGGATCAAGCATTTGCACGTATCTAATTGAACTGATTTTAAACGACACCACTGGAAAAAATAATTTAAAATTAATGAATGATGCGGATCATTGTGTGGGATCTAGAAATGAACTCCACTAAATGATCTATGCGCCATCAATGCATGCATGGTCGGTAACCGTAAAATAATTCTCGGCCATGCTACTCATGTACAAGGCATTTTTCATATGTACCTTCACATCTTTTTTTTGATGCTCAACAAGGACAGGCAGTGAAGCCTCTGGCATCTGTGATAGGCACCGGGCCTTGTGGACATGGCCAATTAAGGATCTCATTTTAAGGCCCACATGATACACATTCCTATCTATAAGTGGTGCACAAATTAAAGGACTTGATAACCACACAATAAATCATGACCTACAACAAAAAACATGCAAAAAGTGTCCGATTCTCCCGGTTATCTCACAAATGAGACTAGGGTTCGAACTTCGGTAGTAACCACACAATAACTCATGACCTACAACAAAAAACATGCAAAAAGTATCCGATTCTCCTAGTTATCTCACAAATGAGACTAGGGTTCGAGCTTCAGTAGAGACATTTTGGGTTTAGGGCTATGAATAACTTCTAGACCCCATCTAGACTAACTTACTACTCCCCCGCTAATTCCCTACTGATGCATATCGAATGACAAAAAAAAAAAAACAAATGTAAACTAAATTAATTAAGTTTAAAAAAAAAAAACTTTTTTGTAAATTAATCATTCATACTAGAAAAATATGAAAAGTACAAATATATGGATTGGTGTATGAACTAAAAAGGCAGCTTTCAATTTTTTTGTTTGTCTTTAACTAATATTTTTTGTCATAATATTTCGCTCTTCGAGAAAAACGATTAATCGATAAAAATTGACATGAATCTAAAAAAAATCAGAAAAAGATGAACTAAAAGATACAATTGTCTTATTTTGAGCAAACCGCCCCTCAATTATAATGCGGAATTAAAAAATTAAATGCAACACCCAATAATAAATTTAAATCATTCAAGCACGCATGCAATAATATATGCCAAAAAAATAAGGAGTAAAGGAAAGAGAGAAATCAAACGCAAAGATTTATCGTGGTTCGGTCCGCAACTCCACGGCCTAGTCCACTCCCCAAGTGTCCAACTTGGGATTTGCTGCACTATCTCCAATAGTAACACCTTCTAGCTTTGCGGGTGCTAGAGAAACCGTTACAACGAGCAATATCCCCAATCACTCCAACTATTTTTGACTCCGGTGTTAATTAGTTACACCTAACCCAACTAGTTTTGACTCCGGTGCTAGTAACACCTAACTCTCAAGTGATTTTATCTCCAAAATCACTCACAAAAATAATCTCTCACAAGAGTATAAACAAGGGTGTACAATCCCTTTTACAATAAAAAT
>JAXBDA010007200.1:0-18318 GCA_036023075.1 Gaultheria prostrata
GCCAAAATTTGGTTATTGGCTAAAAGGTTGTTATCTTTGATTATGCCAATGTGAGCCAATTTTTGAACAAACATTGTTAACTTTAGTTATTTAGATGTTTTGATTATTCCATTGGTGATGCTCTAAGGGACTTGAACCACCGTTAGTTAGCCATTCACAGAGTCCCCATTCAGCTGCCTCTTCTGCATCAAATTTCTCTCTTCTTGATCCCAAAAAAGGGAGTGCCACTAGAGAAAAGTGGAGTGCCAATATCAATTCTCAATTTATTTCTTTCTTCTTGATCCCACAAATCGACCTTTTTTTTTTCCCGGTTGGACTAATACCGTGGCCATACAGCTATACTTCAATTGGGCTGGATTCCTTTCGCATCATATGCAGGGCTCGAAACCAATCATACACTAGTTGGGCTGGACTCCACCCAATATGGGTTCGATTAAGCTCAACACGGCCGAAAACTTTTCCTTTTTTGGGAAAATCCAATAAATGCCTTTTAAACTGACGGTCCTGATCTGACACTACCCCACTAATGAATCCTAACCGTCCAAGTTGCCCTATTGGTCCTCCCGCTGGTGCTGGAGAGTTCTTTCGTTTAACCTAGTTTTTGCAAGCTCAACTGTATATATACATAGAGGCGAAGTAAACCCTAATCGGCTAATGTCGAGGTGAGATGAGATTAGGGTTTCTATGCTGCTTTTGATTCCTTGCATGATACTAGTAAAAAGGTTTGATTTTTAAGTTTAATGTGCTGCTTTTGTTGGGTAGAATTTGGTTAATTATTTAGAAAAGACTCATCTTTTTCTTCAATTTGTTTTGTCGATGTTCTCTAGCCTCTGTATTTGTTGCTGATTTTGTTTGTTTTTTGCGGTGAGATTTGCCTATGCCTGTGATGGTTATAAATATACTTTGAGTATATCACTATGAAATTAATTTAATCTGAGGCTCTGAGGAATTTCCACCATTTTAGAGTATTTGCCACGGATTTGGACTTAATGTCTTCTCTTGCGCAATCAATTTGGCGTGAAAATTGAATTTTTTTATTTTGGTTGATTACTTTCAATTGCAGGTATATGTTTTTGCTTTTCTTAAAATTGCCCCTTGTAAAAAAAAAAAAAAAGCTTTTATCTTAAAAAATGTTTTTTTGTTAGCTTTCAGTAGCTAAGCAAGAATAAGTGATGGAAATTTGCAAGTGATGATAAAATAGACAGGGACATCAGCACTCCATTGGAGAAAGATGACTAGTCTTTTTGGGAATCTCTTTGATGCAATCTTTTCATTCATCTGCAAGTTATTTTCGTGGCTTCCCTGTTTATGCAATTCAACATTTTTTTTTATGATTAATTTGTCTATAGGTTTTGAAATCTCGCCAGGTTAAATGCAAATCAACATTTAGTCAATTTCATTATCCCAGTGCCAATGATGGTTTTAATGTATCTTTGAGTTTCTACTATGAAAATAACATAAACTGAGGCACCCATTTGAACATACGTAGAAGATTAATCATGGTCCTTTCTCGCAATTACAAATTCTGGAATTCTCACTTGATCACTTTTCCAGTTCGTTTGTCGAAATTAGTAGTAAAGGTCATTGGTATTATTAACCTTCTTAGTTATTACAAACTTTTTGTTTTCGACATGGTGAGTTTGTGCAAGTGAAGATGAGATAGACAGGGACATCAGATCCCCCGTGTTGGAGAATGATGATTTGTCTTCGGGAATCTCTCTGATGCGCTTATTAGGCTTTTTTCCCTATTAATTTTGCTGATTCGGAACAACTTGTTGCATATCTTCTTTGAAAAATGCATTATGTCGTATATATGACTTATGTGTCCTCGGTAACCTTGGTAATGGTTTCGATTCCTTCATGTGAAAAATTCCAAAATTTGTTTCACATGAATGAGAAAACTCTTGATATGTAATTTAAAGATCACAACACGGGCAGTTTAAAATTTGTTGGCGTGATGAAGTTGTGATGTTTTCTTGTACAAATATGGTTTTTTTATTTTATTTTTGGGCTGGTAAATCATTTGATTGAAATCAAAATCAAACTACAGTGCAAAGGCCGTACCTTCGAAAACTGAATCAGACCAAAATCAAAACCAAGTTTGGAGGAAAGTGATCTGTAGGAGGCCGAATGTACGTGGCTGCGACGGTGTAAAAACCTGTGCAGAAACCTTACTAACTACTCCGTATAACGAACAATACTGACTATGATCGAGGAAAAATGAAGATGAAACACAAATTAGGTGGAGAAACATTCCATTCCATCCACTTGAGCCTATTTTTTTTTTTGAAGAGCCACTTGAGCCTATTTTGATCAGGTTTTTGTTACTCTGTCTCCAAGAGTTCATGCTGCATCTTATATTGTTACACTTCAGTAGAATGGAAGGGTTAGAATACGCATTGAAGGTCTTCTCCAGACAAGGACTCTAAAAGAGGGCGTGCTGATAGGAAGTCGCTAAATAAAAGTCTTGATTGATGCTGAGGGACTCTTATCTCGTGTGAATGGCATCTTTCGATCCCAGCAATCACAATTGTGCGAACTCATCTGCTTTTTTTTATCTGTAACGATCAAAAGCATGTAGGAGTATATGTTTATAGTCTATGATACGGATACCACTTGTTAATGTAAAGCCTTTGTTATGAAAGCAATTTTCTCTATTTACTTCTGCTCCGAGGTTTCCAGTCAAGACTCTTTTGTTTCTCTAGGACCATATTGTGTTGGTTTGCCTGTGATGAGTTTATATGCACGTATTAAATTATATCAAGACGTGATATGACATTGTAACTCTGAGCCAAAATCAACCTTAATTAAGAATCTTTGACCAATTCTCCTATTGGCCTGCTCGCTAATGAAAGCAATATCAAACCCACAGGTCGTGGGTTCCAATCGATAGGCTAAAATCCAGAAGAATCTTTGTGGCCGTGTCGGCCGTCATAGTCTTTTTTTTTTCCCCTTAACTCCCTCGGTTCCTTTTTAGTAAATTTTACTCCTATTAAATGGGAAATTCCTCACCCTAAGTGTGTTGCTTTGTAAATTTAACTGTTTAAAGAGACATTATCATTACAAATTTCAAATTAACTTTTACCTTTACTTTACACCTTTCACATTAATTTTTACCTCAATTTTCTAAAATTATTCTCCACTTTCACCCATTTACTCTTTATTCACTAACTTTTCAAAAAACCAAATTCGACAAATTTTTACCTTACTTTTAAAACACACGTTTATTAAGGGACAGATCTAAATAGAATAATCGACAATAAAAAAGGGATGGGGGAGTAATTAGTAATAATTAGTCCTCTAATGGCTTTTTTATGCCGTTGAAATAATAAGAGTTCAAAAGTACGAGCAGTAAAAAGCCTAAACATAGGAAAAAGACCTAGCCTACAAAGAAAGCATGTAAAGGAATACGACAAAAATTGTGAAGGGTTATTCTATTTACACACCTCTCAAACTGTCAAACACATCACCAAATAGGGTCAATTCCACTACACATTCTGATAGTTGAAATAGTTACTTTTGTAGGTATCCATGCCAATAATCAAATTGATCGTGATAGCAATTTTAAAATTGTACATTTTTCTTGAGAAAAATAAATCATTAAAAAGTCTTCATGTTATTCAATTGATTTGAATCACATACTTATCAATAATCGATCAATATGATTTTTATGCATAAATGATTTAGACTTTTTTTTTTTGACATGATCGTAAGCACAAAAAAGCTAAACAACTAAGGACAAATCACTAGCACAAATATTCTCTAACCCCGGCGGAATACAAGTGAGAGAGAGAATTCTCCTGCTAAGGCTACTGGATGCGAGCCATTGAGGCCTAGGCATTGCATATCGCATGTGGTGTGGCAATTGAATTGAACTTTGTTGCGGCCATTTTTGAACCGGACTGTAAGAACCTTATTAATTGTCTTAACGGTTCGAGTGCTAACTGCCCCTGGGAAATTCATGCTATGGTGGAGGATATCAAGTCTTGGGAAGCTTCCAGGAATTGGTCTTTTGTGTGGTGCTGTCGTGAGAAAAATGATTTAGACGTTTAGAGACATAAAATGAATTACTCGGATTGTTAAAAAATTATTGTGGGACCTCAAATTATTTGATGATGTGTTTTACAGGTGTATTCCAAACGGTGTGCACATAGCGAAGCTAAAATTGTTAAATACGAAACACCATGCCATTGTAAGCAAATAGCTCAAGCACCATTGGCAGTAAAAAATATCTGCCTCAGAGGAGTGAGTTTTGAAAGCGCCTGTCTATGTTTTCTCTCTAACCTAGAAAGACCACCTCCTCGTTTTTCCTCTTTCTCGACGGCTCCACCACCTTTTCCCTCCCTTTTTTCTCCTTGTCTATCTCCATGGTTGTGAGATGGTTGATATCCTTTCCTTAGGGTGAGAAGATGTACCACTCCCCCCCACCCCCAATCACTTTTGGACTGCGGAGGACTACATAAGGGAACCAGATCTGGTTTTTGGCTCTTAAATCGGATCGGCCTTGGTGAAGGATTATTGAGCTTTTTGATGGCGACATTGAACGATTGTAAGGCTTTCAGATGGCATCTGCAGACTACAGCTGATATAGATTAACCATATGGCAGGAACAAGCTTACCACTACGGGTATCAATGGACTCTTCACCCACCTCGACAAGAAAATCAATGGGTTCCGACAGTGAAGCTAATTTTCTTGCGACTTTTATCATTGTTTTTGTTGTATTTTGTCTTCTTGTTTTAGTTGTAATGTGTTTCCTTATCGCTATCACTGAGATGATCTTTGCTTCAAAAAAGTCTGGCTCTAAGCTTCTATGATTAACTAGCTAACAACAAACATCTACAAAAAATATCAAGAAAACACAAACTAAACCTGGATAACATGGAGGCAAAAATATCAATTGCTGAATTGAAATAGACAATCGTTGAGGGTCTCAAAAAAGAGTTGCATCATCAGATTCTTTTGTTTGACACTTTTTAAGAATAGCTTTGAGGTTATTGAACGACTTTCATTTTAGCAGGACCCATACGTCTTAGATGTGGTGCCTAGGTTGTTCGCCTTGAACCTCACATGCCATAAGGCATCATCCATTTTACCATAGTTGACAACTTCTAAGTTTGCACAAATGCCACTTGGGTATGGTTTGGCATTGTGCCACTCTTAAATAGTCGAGGAGGTTCCTCAAATTTATATTACTGCGGTGTTCTGATCATTGACTTTTAAAGAAGGATCGAGAGATTTAGACAACTCATCAATTACATTATTCATTGATTCGGATCGATTGATATTGGCACTTAGTTTATCTGAACATGCATGTTGTATTGTTGTTGAGCATTTGGCTCATCAATCTCATTTCTTCTTGATAGAATCTATTCTCCATGATAATGAAAAAACTCAAAATTCTTACCATCTTTTTCTCAAGAAAGAGAAAGGTGGTTATCACAAGAAATTTTTGTCTCATTGATAAAGATTTTCGAAATACTTAATTGATATGTCTTCTCTTTATCATCATCTATTTTGTCAAAAAAAAAAAATCATCATTTGCTACCACTTCGTTTACCATGTTATCAGGATCTACAACATGAATGGTCCCAACAGGATATTGCCAATCAAATTCAAAGTCATCGTTAAGGATATCTTCGATTAAAAAAATGTCAAGTGGATCCACATAAGGGTTACAACTTACTCCCTCCGTCCGGATTTGTTGGTCCACAAACATACTTTTTCAAGTCCGAAATGTTTGTCCATATGCAAAAATTAAAGAGTAAAATATGGAGAAAGTACACAAAAAGTGATGGAAAAAAAAGTAATGGAAAAAAAGTTGGAATCCCCAAAATGGACCAACAAATCCGGACGGAGGGAGTATTACTTATAAGGTGACAGGCACATTTCAGTGCCCTTAATGGATTCCATATCTACGAATGAAGTAATACCTTTTCCCCTGTCCTCTAGTAGTAACTGCCTTTTTCCTCGGAGGAACAACATGAAACCCTTTTCAACATTATGATCGAGTGACCAAACGAAATTGTGATAAGATCCTCAGAACTGCAGGAATAGGAAATCAAGTACTATATTTGAAGTGATTGTCTAGAAATTCCAAAAAGATGAGCAAACTTAGATAACAAAAATCAATGATCCACTGGATATCAAATGAATAATTTACAAAATCCAACCAAACCTATGTTTTCATCAGTCTTAGTTTTTACCGGGTTTTAAAATTCACCCCTTGAAAGCAAACAATCAGAACCGCCTCTTATCACAACAACGCAGGAATTGAGAGTGGATTTAAAACTATTCCTCCCCACTAAAAAGAGCGATTAATTAAGAGTGGATTTTAGGGTTGATAGTGTCGCGAAGGGTATTAGCCACCGTTGACCGTAATTTTGTAAAAGCACCATAAGACGGTTACAAAAAGGCCTTACAAAAATTCTATCATATGCTGAAATATATGGTCTTCTGAAATTTATAATCCATAATCAACACTAGCTTTTATCCGGAGAAAACAAATGAAACTTTCATAATCTTATCAAGAAACAAGAAGGGCACCTCAAGTAAAAAATTTCCATAGAGAACATACCATGAAGAATGTTGAGAGTTGCACCTGACTCTCCATAGATCTAGAGGCCTTCGCAAATATTGAGAAAGTTTTAGATTTTTCTAAAATGGACTGGAATATTGGAGAAAGTTTTAGAACAGGAAAGAACCCAAAGAGTTTCAAAATATTCTAGAACAATATAGAATACTGGATTATGTTCAAGATTTTGGTGGTCTAGAACATTGTGGAGGATGAGAAAGAGAGACACCTTTTTAGGACTCTAAAAGGAGAAGGCAAGTCATTAGATAAAGAAAGATCACAGCCGTCCATTAATTAAGGAGGTGGATGGGTACAAAAGGAGTAGAACATTAGTTGTGGCCAAGCTACATCAATGGCCCAATTAAGGCAATCACCGCACAATATATATAAGACACCTGCAAGGGGAATTCTTGAACACGATTTGTTTTTCCAACACCTCATGCATTTGTTGTCCATGGGATTTGGTATCTTATTTTTCTATAACACCAAAGAAATAGAAAATCGTAAATGAAGAAAAAGAAAACAAACTTACACGAGTGATTTTATAGCCCCATTCTTCCATCATAGCATGAAATACAATGTGTCTTTCATTGTTTTGATCACCTAAAAGCACCTGAAGTGCCATCCTCACTACCCTATGAACATCCTCACCACAATATATGCACCGATTTGTCGAAGTTTCAGAAGCGTCAATTATTTCCTCTCTTTTTTTCTTCCATTATTGTATATGCCCATTTGGCGCAATTAGAGCAGAACAAAGCACAACCGCATGGGAAATTCCAAAACTCCATTGGTTGGCTTTGGCAGCGAAAGCAAATGAGAGTTTTCTTATCCAAACAGTCGACATAATCCTGTGGACAAAGTGACCGTTCAATCAATTTAAAAATTCTCGAAAGTTTCAAAAACTGGACAGAAATTTCAAGAAGAGCACAAAGTGGAACCTTAGTTACCTTGTTGAAGAGAAATCTTGTACTTTCAATGATGTAGAAAGCTAGGGAAGGCCATTCCCTTCTTTGATTCCAAGAATGCCTTAAAATAGGGCATCACCATATTCATGTGCCATTGGTCATCGAATTGATTCTCTGGAGTGATTCTTCAGTGTGGATGGCTTTAAGAAGAAGAGAGAGAACTCGGATGGAAGTAAATGAAAGAGCCAATTAATATTATTGGTACCCAAGGGAATATTTGCATTAGATTGCGGTATCATAGATGTGTATATTTATACCGGTTGAGAAATGGCGAGTAAGACAAGGGAGGAAGAAATACAATACTTAAAAATCAAGAGGTCAATTGGTTTTTTTTAGAAAAATTAATGTCGTGCCATTGCCGTGCCCGTGGACGACCGTGTCGTGCCGTGCCATGTGCCGACTTAGACAGTGTCGTGTCGTGCCGTGCCAGGATTATGCCGTGCTTGTGGCGTGTCGTGCCACCTTCGAACGGGCCATGCTTGTGCCGACCCGGCCCGTTGGACACCCGTACCCATGTGGAGGAGCATTGAGAGCACCACAAAGCACAACCGCATGGGAAATTCTGAAACTCCATTGATCGGCTTGTGCAATGAAAACAAATGGGAGGTTCCCTATACAAATAGTCATAATAATCATGTGGCCAAAGAGACCATTACATCAATTTAGAAATTCTCGAAAGTTTCAACAACTGGACAGACAGGAATTTCAAGAAGAGGACAAAGTGAAACATTAATTACCATGTTAAAGAGAATGCTACTTCTGTCGATGACGTTCAAAGCTTGAGAAGACCATTTGTCCTTCTTTGATTCCAAGAATGCCTTGAAGAAGGCATCATAATCTTCATGTGCCATTGGTGATCGAGATTCTCTGGAGTGGTTCTTGAATGTGGATGGCTTCAAGAAAGAAGAGAGAGAATTCGGATGGAAGTTAATGAGAGACCCAATTAAGCTTTTCGGTACTCAAGGGAATATTTCCGTTAGTTTATAGTATATGTGTAATGGCGGGTAACACACAGAGAGAGAAATACAACACTTTGTTTGGATGCTGCACCGACCCCACACTGTACCCAAATTATACAAATCGGCATGCGGGGCCCATTTTTGGGTATCACTCGAATGATCCAAACCATTCAATAATTTTAAAATAATTTTCTGAGTGGGTTTGCAAAAAATTAGCACAATTCGATATGCGTAAGTGCTTGATCAAAATTTCAAGTTTTTCATTCAGAATTCACAAGATCCTAATTTTTGAAAGAAAAACTTGAAGTTTGGATCAAGCACTTGCGCATATCCAATTGAGAGAAGTTTTTGAACAAACACTCGAATAATTATTTTAAAATTTATTAAATGGTTCAAATCATTCATGTTGGACGTATAGTTGGCCTCACATGCCGATTTGTACAATTTTAGTACGATGGGTTCTGTACTCGTATCTTATCGGGTTTTTTTTTTTTGCTACTATATTTGTTTTATAAGAAGGCAATTGGCTACAAAGTTGCCGACGGCAGCATGGGATCCATTTCGGAATCCCATATGAAAAATCCAAACAATTCATTTATTTTAAAATAACTTTTACAATAGTTTGAGAATAAATCATTTGAATTGCATGATTGTAAATATTTGATCCATCTTTCAATTTTTCATTCAAGATCCTGAATTCTAAATTCTGAATGAATTTTTAAGAAATGTTATAAAATTAGTTCAAGCATTTATGGTTATCCAATTAAATTGATGTAATGAGGTCTACTCAAAAAAAAAAATTTAAATTAATTAATAGCTCGGGTCATTTGTGTGGTACTTCAGAGTGGGCCCCACACACCCGTATGTACACCATCTCTAACCATGGGATTAGTATGCACACTATTTTTGAAAAGTCGAAGGAGGATCATTCAGTGTTCCTGAAACTCAATTACTTTGTGCCTGTTTGGTCTTTTTGCTTCTTAATAAATAAAAATAATTGTATGCGAGCATGTCAGAGAAGGTTTGTAATTCTTCCTTCTCATATTAACTTTAGAAAACCAAATCAGACAATTATGTTTGAATGGTTCAATTACCTCAACTAAGAGGATTTTTCTTTCAAAGTGAAGAAATCCAAACCAATTTTATCAAGAAATCAAAGAAAACAAAGAAATAAGATGCTTTGATTAAATATTAAAAGTAAACTTACTTCGAATGCTTCTTCAACTTCAAGCAGAACAGTAATAAGAACTTTGAACACTGGATGGTTACAAAAACTACTTTCATCTACTCCTAAACTACTTCGAACTAAGTCGAATTCCTAAACTACGATCTTAATTGCCTAAGAACAAACCAAGCATCATTTTTGCTGTTTATCGAAGATTTGTCTGTGGGCCTTTCAATTTTCAACTGCTTCTATTTATAGACTTTGCTTACAATTTGAATTTCCCGCCTGGTTCTTGACTTCGAATGCTCCTATCCATCTTCAAAATGTTGTTACTTCCCTCCAAAAGACTTTAAACGTGTGCATAATGGGTTCACCGCTTGAATCACATTTTTCACATATGGCTAAATTATATTTTAATTAACTTCCATGATCTATTCCATGTGCAATTAGTTCAACCGTCTCTTGCATGCACTGCACATGTGTCATAAGATAGAATTCACACATTTATTAATCATTGAAGTGGCTTTGAGGTCCCATATATTCATGCCTTTTGGTCGTACCTTATTTGAAATAAAACGGCTCCGTATTGGCTTCCTTACAAGTAACATGATTTGGTGTTTCTCATATATTTATTTGTCACCAACGTTTGGCATTATTGACCACGTGTTTTTTTATTATTGGATTAATGATTTTGCATGTAAACAGTGTCCTAGGCTCTTTTTTTTTTTTTTTACCACATATATGGTGCGGCTTACGCACTTTATCCTATTTGTTAAGATCCCCTTCATACCCTAATCCTCCATGCCCCTCCAAGTATTAATTTTTTGCTTGATAGCTGGCTTCCAAAAATCCGAACTGTTTACCTCGCAAGTCTCGTTGAAAAGAATAAGTTGCAAAAACCCAATTTGATCGAACATTGATACGTATATGATCAACAAATCATTTAAAGTGAAGATTTAAATTCACAACTATATTTGCTGTCTAAAGACAATCTATTTACATACTTATAAGTATTTGGCCCAACTGATTTTTCACACACATTTTCTTTTTAACGAGATCAACAGGGTGAATAGTTTGGATTATTTTTAAAACCTGATATACAACCAAAAATTATGAGTTTATAGTAGCGTATGGAGAGGACCTTAACCTCTTTCTTAGACCCACACTAGTGTGGGTTGAAAAAGGAGCCTTGGGCATCATGTCACGGTGTTATAGAAGATTAATTTTTCAAATGAAAAGAGAAGTCCTGAATTCTTGGTTTTTTTTTTTTTTTTTGCATTTATTTCATTTCTTGTCCTTTTCTCATCTTGTATACAAAATCAATGATTAACAAAGGCAGTCAAGGGATTGAACAAAGTATGAGGAGAAAGACTACAATATACACTCATATTTGAGTGAGTATGATACACACCCTAAAAATATTACGAATCGATTACCTCATATAAATGAAAGTTACGATTTTTTTGTATACAAGTTATGGATTTTTTGTATAAACGTCATGAAACGCACCAAAATGTTATGAATCATAGAGAAAATGTTATGAATTATAGTTCTAAAATGTTACGATTTTCAATACAAAAGTTACGAAACACAAAATGTTACAATTGCCAAGAGGTGGCACAACAAGGAATATACAATAGACAGGGGCAGCTCCACTATTATGTGAGCAAGGTCAAGCGACCTCTCTAGGTTTAAAAAATACACTGAAAAAAAATATAATTTACATAAGTTAAATTATTTTTTAGTATTGTCAGCGCTGGGTTACTCGTGCGAGGTTAAGATAAATGAAATTCCAATAAATTTGAGCAAAATGTTATAGCTCAACAAAACAAAATAGTTTTCCATATAGCTTTTCTTTAGTATAAGTATATATGTTCCTTTTATACATAGCTCAATTGGCAGCATACGTACATTTATACCGTACCTGGCCAAAATTTTCATACACCTTTGGATTTCTAGGCAGCTTACTCCTCGTGCCACATTTTAAACCCATTTCCCAAGTGTCTGTTAATCTCTCATGTTAGGGCATCTCTAGTACACTACCTAAAAGAGTACCCTAAAGTACCCTACCTAGCTAACAAAGAAAAACTCAAAAAATGCTCTCTAGTGCACAAAAATTGACTTCCTAAAATCCTAGGTGTCACCCCTCACTCCCTAAAGTGTCCCAAGTCACTATCTAAATTTGGGAAAAGACTTAAGGAGAGAGAAAGAGGAGAGAGAAAGAGAGAAGGGATGAATAGGGGAAATTTTGTGGGACCAAGGGCATTAAAGTGAGTCCCACTCTAAAAGATAATGGATATATATAGGTAGCCCACTAAAATTCATTCCTCCTTAGCTAGCTAACTAAGTTCTTAGCATATAAAATAGGACCCCACATGTGCTTAGGTGTACACTTTAGCAAACCATTTTTAAGTAATGCACTAGAGATGCTCTTAGGACTAAACTAAGCGGCCGGTTAAACCCATCCCAAAGGGTCTATTAATGTCTTCATGTTAGGATTAAACTAAGCATTCACTGGTTTAACCCATCCCCCAAGGGTCTGTTACTCTTTGAACTCTGAATGAATTTTGAAGAAAAAATTAGGCAATTGGATCAGGAGCTTCAGTGGCGACTCCAGGACTTTGTTAGTGTGGGATGGTTTATGAACCTGAAAACACTTTCACCAACTATATATATAAAAAAAACACCATAGTAATGATAAGTACAAATCTTGTTCCACAAAAATTCAACTTTAAAGCTTAATAAGCATTCCAACTTTCAACTAATAGACAAAAGATATTAAAAGGCACATACTAATACTCTTTCTTTGCAATTTTTAACCACCAAAAAAAAAAAAAAAGAAGCTACCCAAGCTTCTATAATTGCATTTAACGTGGTGTCACCATAAAATTTACATCCGTTATTTATAAATTTCTAAAAATGTTAATATTGTAATAGTAAATCCGTTAATTATAAATTTTTTAAAATTTTAATATAGTAATAGTAAATTGTTTTTTTCCTGTGGGGTCGGCCGACCCCACAAACTAACATGCTGGCGGCACCTCTGATAGCTTATGATACCCGATTCAGCTGATGCAAATGAGGTCTATTGAAAATACTATTTTAGACCAATGAAGGGCTCGAGTCACTCTTGTGGTACTTCATAGTTCATAGTGAGACCCTTTTTTTTTTTTTTTTGATCGATAGTGAGACTTTTTATACCCAAATTTTTTACACAAAATTGTAAAAAAGCCAAAATCATTATGTTTCGGACCGAATTGGGCTATATCCATTATAAAAACTAATGGCTGCATTAATTGCATTTTATCCCAAAGCCCGATTACTTTTTATTACGAAATTTGACCCAATCTTGTTTGTTCGATTGTGGCAAAAAGCCCAAATAGATGGCCCATGTTTTACGTCAAACTGGCTCCATGTTCTCTCAATTACACGTCCACGATATGCAGGGCAAGCAGTGGCATATAAGTACCCCCTTTTTTTTTTAATAGTTGAACTTGTTTGTTTTGGGTTTTGAAATCGGTTTTTCCAATTAATACTATATCATTACTCATATTTCTCTCCAATTATTATCCATATTTTCAATTATTATTATCATTTCTCTCTCTATCTTTCTCCAATCATTACCCAATATTTTTAATTATTATCCTCATTTCCGTCCTCCAATCATTACCCAAAATCCAAAACGTAAAACCCAAACCAAACAAGATCAAATACCCCATTTGTGTTAGGATTTTCGAACCCTACAACGCCCTACGGATCTTGGAAACTACGAATCACAGAAATCGCAAACGCAAATAATGGTGCGTAATGAAAACGGAAGAAATAACGAGACACAAGATATACGTGGAAAACCTCAACGCGAGGAAAAATCACGGGAGCCACACTAGTCCACTATGAAATCGATCAAGAGCACAAGTCTTCTCGAAATCTCTCTGAGATGTGCGTTTTCTCTCGTCTCTCTCTGTTTTTCTCTAAAAACTGATAACCCTAATTACATGTTAACTGCAAAATAAATAGGTTAGGCCGTATGACCAATATTACACACCGAGGTCCAAAAATATTCCTACTTGGTTAGGATTATTAAGTCCTTGTTCGTTGGCAACCCTTGAACCACCATTCGGACTCACCTTTTAGGCCGAACGCATTCGACCTCATTAGAAGTTAGAGAACGGTACGCACGCTATTACACGTTGAACAGCGATGTAGTCCTGGCACGCCCACAAATCGCTCAGTCCTTCATGGTATTTGTTCGGAAGAAACTGGCCCACACATCCATCGGTGCACTACCTGTACCTGTGGGATTTGTTACCCATATATAGCATTTTTGAAAAATAAAAGGAGAGATTATCAATGCTCTTGGAGCATTGTTACATAGTGCCCTAAGCTCCTTTTCTACTACACATTGACTGCGGCTTGTACACTTTGTTTTAGGGATTAAGATCTCCTCTATACCCCTCAAACAATCAATTTTTAGCTCAATAGCCGGCTTTTTACCTTGTAAGTCTCATTGAAAAGAATAAGTTGCAAAAAATCAGGTGGATGGAACATTAATACGTATATATGGGCAAATAATTTAAAGTGGTGATTTGAATTCACAACAGTATAAAACAAAGGAGAATATCTTTGTATGCTTGTATGTATTTGGTTAAATTGATTTTTCACACACATATTCTTATCAACGAGACTAACAAGATGAACGGTTGGAATTATTTTCATAAACCCACTATATAGCCAATAATTACAAGTTTAGAGGGGTATGGAGGATTAGTGTTACTTGGATGTTAAATTTGAAAATTAAATTGATATTAGTTCGTGGTGTTTCAAATTATAATTTGAGTTTTTAGGAAAAGAAGATTATAGAGAGATGATTAAGAGAGAGACCGACACGAAAGAGTACGAGCGAAATTTTAAGGAAGAAAAGATTAGAGAGCAAATATTACGACAGAGAAAGATTAGGGATATTAAGAGAGAGAAAGGTAATTTTGGATTTATTTAAATGTTGGGATAAAAATATGACGTGCAAAAATGACCAGCATAAAGTTACAAATGCCTCTAAGAGGAAGGGCTAATATATACGTGATCCATAAATCAATCAACAAGAGACCGGATTACGAGTATGCTTTGATTTTCGAAAACTACCTCTTCTCTCTCAGCACGGCTTCAGATAAATTTTTTTCTCCAATTATCATATTCATTTCTCTAGTATCACTTTCCACTCATTATCCCAAAAACCTCCCCCTAAACCTAAACCAAACAAAGTTTATAATGGACAATTTGTCACAAACCATTTTCACTGTAAAATCAAGTGAAACTTCTTGGTGTATATAGTATATACATGTTAATCAGTTGAGTACAATTGAAACAAATGTAGAAATGTAATAAAAGAATCATTTAACAACTTTTTCCTTCTTCCCAGCCTCTTCCAATTCTCTCAGCCCTCCGACCTTCTGTTCAATCTCCTCAATCAGCTCCTCGCGCCATAGCTCTGCTCTAGCAGATTCTTCCATATCTTCTTGCTGCAGTAATTATTTTACAGTTTGACTAGATTTCATAAGTTTTCCGCGAAACAATAATCAGGGAGAGGGCATTGTGTATTGTCTTGTTGACAGTTGTTGTGTCGTATTTGAGTTGTGGCATTAAGGGTTCGGGGTCAAAACATATATTAACAAACATGTCACATAACAACCTGTTTAATTTGTAACGAACTCAAACACATTTTTAATGTTTTTAATATCATCACAATCACATAAAAGTAAAATCAACAAAACGAAGATAGCCAAACCAGGTCTAATAGTTGGCATTATGCATCGTGCATCGTGTTGTGCTGTGTCGTGTTTGAGCATGTCACTTCGTGTTACCAAGCCAACACAAAGAATGAAACGGTTACCCAAGTTTTTGTAGAGTTACGCAACTCCAACCTGTATTCAAGGGCGGAGGGACATAGGGACAATTGGGGTCAACTGACCCCACTGGTCTTCATTTTTCAGTAGGGCTACTACTAATATACTCCCCAAATTTGCTTATTGACCCCACTTTGATTTTGTATTTGCCCCAACCTATTCCAAATCGTCTGTTGTTTAGCAAACTAAGGGTGCAAAACAGAATTCAGGAATCCACAGGAGTTAGCAAACTAGGATTTCTAGTAAAGGGTTTCAGAGGTAGATTTGTTGGGATTATAAAACAAAATGGGTAGATTTTTGTTTCTGATGTAGATTTTTTGGGATTATAAAAAAATGGTCGATTTTTTTTTATAATGAGTGGAGAGAAATAGATAGAGAAACGAGAGTAATAATTGAAAAAAACTATAGACTGGCTGAATAGGTGCTCTAACTTTTTTTTTTTGATAACTGGGTCCGAGCCAATTTACGCGCATCTCAACTAATTCCGGAGCCCTGAATGTAACGACCGTGCATAACTCTCAGTGGCGCCAAGAGTTTGTTGGCAAGTGCAATCGAATTAAAAAAATAACTAAGCTCTTAATTAAGTTTACCTAACATTTAAGTTTTTAATTTAATTTGTCTTTAGGTTAACCAATTAAAAAAATTAACTTGCATAAGGATCTAATTTTTGCCCTCACTGACTAAAAATCCTGGCTCCGCCCCTGCCTGTATTCGACCCATTTAGATTTCGTGTTGTCGGGTCTTGCTGTATCCTTATTCATGTCAAAAACTTGTCAAACCATGAAACTTTTTGCTTGATTCCAATCGTGTTAACAGGCTGTGTCCGAAATTCCTAACCTTAACATTAATGAAACGAAAAATAGAATTTTACCTTCTCATAAACCCAATGCCCAGAACCATCTCCTCCATCTTTCCTGTACTGTTCTGAATCATAGTATGGATCCTAAACCATGTTCATCATGTATTAGGAATTCATGTTTTGGATATGTTACCAAGAAATTGAGATTTGCTAAGAAATGTTTACTTTTGTGGCACCAAAGAAGCAGCATCCCCAAACTGTGAACATGATGTATAAAGTATCTACAATTCCAAAAAAAAATACGAAATTACATTTTCTTCAACCAAAAAACAGAGAAAATTTTAAAACAAAAACGAAAATTTTGAACCATGCCCATTTAAGAATCCTTGAGAGACGAGGCAGAATAAAAGTAAGTAAAACAAGTACTTTAGTCAGGCCATACGGCCCATACTAACAATGCATTGCTGTTAGCAAAGGAAGATCGATTCAGGAGAATAGCATAGATTGCGTTTGGAGGTTCGAGTAAGCGTGCGTTCACCTGGCAAAATTCTTATAGAATTCACATTGCAAGCATATCCATTCAAGATCAAGGAACAGAGGAAACAAAACTGAGTGAGAAAATACTCACAAACATTCTTTATTTCATCATTGTTGAGGTGCCAAACAAACTTGTGTAATATGATGTCTCTTTGGCCTTGTACATGCTCCACAACAATTGCCATAAGTGGCCAATCTGGTAAAGCATTCACTTTGCTCAAAGAGCCTCTTCTGCTCTTGCTGCTTTCAATCTATCGTTATTATTACATATGTATTGAGAATAAGTCAGTATTTTCGACAAAAAAAGTTTCACAAAATTCTTTTCTGTGTTTTTTTTTATTATTATTATAAACGCCATCTGGCATTTACAGAGATTTCATTACAAATATAGGAATGAACAAAAACTACCAAAATCAAAGACACGAGCAAAACCGCAAACGGGCGTACAAGCTCTATGACGCGGTAAAGTAAAATTTTTAACTCACCTGATGCCAGCCCTTCTTGAATCCAATGCTTGAGCACATCCCAAGCTGCAAAATCAAGAAAAGGGATTTCATTTATTGCACCAACAATACAATTTGATGGAATTCGAAGATATTGAATTGTGAGGCAATAGTTTACTGATTTCGATATCGGGTTGAAGTACGATTTAGTTGTTGGGAGAGCATTGTGGATGTGTGGCTTGACAACTGCGAAACTCATCACAGCTTCGGCCATTCCTGTGAATGAAAAATGTGAAAGCAGTTTCTTGTGTTTTGGGTTGGGAGGGAAGGAAAGAAGAGGATAAGGAGTCCATTTGCATCCACCCTTTCCTTTACACAAAAATACAACTTATTGGGTATGGGTGACAACGAAAGTTAGGCAGAGACGGCTCTCGAGAATTTTAATTTAGCGGTGACAAACAAAAAAAAAAAAAAATCATTACCAAAGCTTTACATAGACATATCTATTTTGGTTAAAAAATTTTATTGGGGCGCTAGCTAATTTGTTTTGTTTTGTTGAGATATATTAGGCACCTACTACTAAAAAATTGAAGTAACTTTTCATTTATTTTGGCTACACAAAAAATATTCAGTGCCAAAGATATTAAAGGAAAATTAAAATATATGTAAAAAAAAATTACAAATTACTTTAAAATTACATAACCCCCTCTGGTGGAGCCGCCCTTGGACCCGGGGGTGTTGTACTTTCCGGGTAAGGGCCATTCTAGACAATTTTGTGCATCATTTGTATCGTCAATTTTTTGTCTCATGTCGGAATATATAGGGTAAATCACCTAGACACCCCCTCTACTATACGAAATGGAACAAGACACCCCCTAAACTAAATAAACCTACGACGACACCCCCTCAACTATCGAAAAGGTTTAAAAACCCTAACTCCGTTAAAAAAGGCCATAGAAAGACATTTATGACCC
>JAXBDA010007201.1:0-18312 GCA_036023075.1 Gaultheria prostrata
TCTCATTGAAAACTTTAATACGGTGCAAAAAAAATTCAAAAATTATTTTGATAAATACATTAATTTTTAGTTTGAAAATTGCACGTAGTTTCGTAGTGAGCAAACAAATTGGGACAGAGGGAGTATCTATGTACCGCACTAATTACCGAAAGCACCGTGACCCCGCACTCATTGGAGTAATTATTTCATGGTTTTGGGGCAATGAAAGTTGTGCCATAATATCTTTATCTATCACATATTATATTAGGCTCCACATGAATGTATAGTAGATAAGGGTGTTGAGGCACCACGTAGAGATGTCCAAAGACCCAGGGCCGGCCCAGGCCCAAGGCCTAAGAGGCCTGGGCCTAGGGCACTCAAAAAACCTCCAAAAATTGGGGCACTCTCATAATTATTAGTAGTAGACATGGGTAGGAGTCTTTTATAGCCCAATAGAAAAATAGAAAGGCCCAACAATAAGATAAAGAGGCCTAAAACAATTGTGATGAGAATTGGGCATTTATTTATTTTTTACTCAGTAACATTGGGCCCTTTAAAATAAATAAAACCTCTGTGATGGCTGTCGTCATTTATACTAATACCAAATGTAATAGCTGAGTCTTTATTTGTGCACTACAAACATTTATGTTTATTTTATTCTCAAGTTAATTTAGGGCATTTTCTTACATATATATACTATTATATTCCAACTCTCACTCTTAATATATTGATTAAATTCGATAAAAAAAAATTGATTACATTCATAGTAGATTCAGTGACTATTGGTGTGTTAGATTGATTAACTGGTTGTATTTTTCAGTAAAAAAAATTTTGGATTGCGCTTGTATTTTGATTGGATTAGCAAAAGATTACATGCATTTGTTGGTTTGTAATTCCTTCCTCTTTAAGTGCTCTATTGTTATCTTTGTGACTCGCAATTTGGCTTACATGAAAGTAAAAAAATTCTTAGTGGGGTTTTGTCTAAAATCAATGTTATATATTATTTTATGTTAAGGTTGTGCAGGGAAAAAACCTAATTATTACAAACAGCGAGTGAGCGTTATACGGTATTTGGAATTTTTGGAGTTTGTTCATTTTTTATTCGCTCTTGCCAGCCACTGACGCTAAGTGTTGTACTGGTAGGGCACAATTTTTAGACTAGGCCTAGGGAACTCCAAACCCTTGGGCCGGCCCTGCAAAGACCATGCATGGAATAATTGGTCTTGCCCTACATTGTACCTGCCCCTGGTTGAACTCGAACTCCACTCAAGCCAAAGAAAAAACACTCCGAAAGCAAGTTTAAAAAGATATTAATTCGAGATTGGAATAATCAAAATTTAATTCGATCAGTATATTTGTATTCATGAGTCTGCTCAAACTGAGCAGTTGCATAGTTGAGGTATCGAGTTCAGCTCATTTATTTAACAAGCATATAAATTTAGTTCTTGTTCATTATTAAGATGGCCCGAACTCAAACGAGGTTAATCTTAATGATCCAAACTCAATCGTGTTCACTTTTAATGAGCCAAACTTATGATTCAGTTGTAACCCTAAGCCAAGAAAAGATAACTACTCATATGACAAGAACAAATCTACGTAAAAAAAACCCTGTCCCTCCAACAAAACAGCAACATCCACTTGAACCCGATTATGCTGTTTGAGGATGGTGCTTGGAAATTAAGCCAAAAACAAATTGGACCGGCATAGGTAACAGTTGTGGTCGCTACTCGCTAGTTATCTGGCTGGAACCTCTGCTGGTTGCCTCGGTTGTTAGTGATCATATAGCTCTACCCCCGTCCTAACTGACATTTAAGCAAATCCATGTATCATAATTCCAATGACATGTATAAATTAACAATTTTATAAGTAGTGACGGAACTAGGAATCGAAGTCGGAGGGGCCGAATTGTGAAAGAAATCTTGGTTCGATGATTTTTTCAAGACTAATGTAGTCATTCGAATTTTAATAGGATCGTTTTGATAAATTAAAAAAATTAATCTTGACTATTGTTATTATCATGCATATCACTCGACGAAAGTAGTATCGTCATTGCGAAGGATCATTCACCATGATTTAGTATTCTCGAAATTAAAATTGTTCTTACTTTTAAATTATTTTTGAAATTTTATAATTTCTTTAAGAATATTTTCAAAAAAAAAAAAAAATACTCCAAAATAGACCCCCAACCCCTATATAGCTCCACCCCTGTTTATAGGTATTATTATTATCCATGAAATTCTTTCCTTTTAAATTGTTCTTACTTTTAAACTACTATTTTCTTTTTTGGGGGAGCACAAAAGAGTTGAAATCAGGGACAAATTATTAATTTTCCTCCTTTGCTTGGGCAAGCCCTTGTCAAACTCTTCTTGTAACCTTTTTAAAGACATTTTTTTCTCTAATTGAACAACTTTCCAAGAATCCATTAGACCATGTAGCCTTCATGAAAATGACTCTTGCCTGCAGATGTAAAGACAATAACTTTTAAAAAGATACCACAGTTGACAGTTCGCTTCTCTCATCCTTTAAAGCTCTGTTTTGGTCCACGAATTTTGTTGATGAATTTGTGAAGTAATCAAAACGGTCAATGGAACAATGCAAAAATGAAATTCGCCTCATGTTCCACAAAACTGATTTATTCCCAAAATTGGTTTATTGCACTTTACGAGAAAGATCATTATCTCATAGTAATACATCAATTCAATTTCACTCAATAAGTCAATTCCACTGACTTGTTGCCAATAAATCAGTTTGTGAAACACCGCGAATAAGAAATCTTAGTAATTTGATTCTCCCCTCATTTTTGTTCTTCCCAAGTACCTTAACACATTTCTTTTCCAAATACAACCCCAAGCAATATTAGCATTTCTATTTAGTTTTAAGGACGAAAAATGTTTAGAATACATATGTTTCGGACATGGATCCAAAAATGAATAAGTCCACGATAGTTTAATGAGTTTGAGTCACACATCCATCGCGGAGAGTCCACCTGCATCAAACGGTTTTGTATCCATAGCATTGCTCTTCAGGGCTTAATTAACACCACATTAGACCCCACCCAACAAAAGAAAAAGGCTTTTGAGGGTGTCATGTGCTTTAGAATTCTTAAACCAGTTAGAATTAGAGTGCATGACTACTACGGTACCACCACCTGCTCAAGCAATTAGTAAAATCCTCCAATGAAGCTCACATCACATGCACAACGTTTTTTAGGGAGCAAGTGCCTCGGAGCTACTATGTCCCACCTGCAACCCCTTTGTGACCGAATTTTCATGAGATGAAAACTTACCCATCTTTTTGTCCAGAAATTCTGTGGCTAGAGTCCCTTTTGCCTCTGACTAGTCTAGGTGGAATGGTGTTTCATGGTCCCCAACTGTGCCAAAAAATAGAAGCTCAAATCCTTGTATTAAAGTTGTTCTGTACTCATGCTCGGTTGAATCAAGTGAGAATCTTTTTATTCCCAACGGTTCTCACGTGATCTAATAGCCGAAAATGCACCGGAACAGGGATAGAGGAAAATATGGGTACAGAGGTTTTGAGGGGCAAAATTGGTACCCAAAAGTTTGAAAAAGGAAGAGCTGAGAAGACAAGGAGGCCATATAGCAAGGTTTTCTTAAACCTGGTCAAGATTTGAAGGTGGTCATAGTAAAAATGCAAGAAAATTATCCACTCACAAAACCCAGACACTAGATTAGTACATTTTTCGCCGTCATAAGAAGTATACATTTATACAGGCTGACAGTAATTCAAAAGCAGAAAACACACTACAACCCACAAGCCCCAGGTATTCACAAATTCCAATTCTAATAACCTTTACCATGTTTCTTTAGTACTACTACTAATAGTCTACCACTTTTGAACCAAAAAGAACAAGAACCAACCATTTTAATTTACTTCAACGGTCTCTTGAGCAAGCTCCAAAAAAACTGAGCGACCCCCATTTAAAACTGATGTACCCTTTTTGGCGATCGAAAACCCCCCAAAAGATTCGAACTTAGAAAAGTAATCCAACCTCACAGTTCAGATTTGAGATCTGACTCCAAGCTTACAATTGTTCCTTCACCTTCTAATGATGACAATGGAAGCTTGCAGCCAGGACGCATCTTCTTCACTTCCTCGCTGCTATATATGAAGATCTTCTTAACCATCTTACAGAACTCTCTGAGATGAAATTTCAAAAAGAACATTAAATCAAAATAGCAAACTTGGTGATAATTAAAGAAATTTGAGAGCAGTCAAAATTTTCAAGCTACTCACGGCCACGGATCATCACCAACGAGCATCATATCACCCTCATCATCTGTGTAAACAACTTCCCATTTATTTCTTGGGTGAAGCTCCCCTTTAATTTCAAACATCTTTTCCAGCTCATCAATTAGTGTACCGTACCCTTCCAAAGCAGTCAAGTCAACAGCACGACCAACAGCAACCCCTTGCATTTGAACCTAGATACATACCAACAACATAATTTAGCGAAGATCATAACGATCATAATTGTTACATCTAGATCCAACTTAAAGCCAACAAAAAAGTTGTGTTTCACCTTTGTACGCGTTCTAGCGGAATTAGTGGAAGCGTGCTTGCTCTGTGTGTCTTTCGTTAATCCCTCTGATTGAACTTGCTTCTGTTCCTTAGAGGACTTCAAAAGGTCTTCATTTTGAGGCGTCTCTGCTTCAAAAACCAGAACTGGTGTGGTACCTTTGGCACCACTAGACACAGCACTTGGGCATGGCAGTTCCTTTTCTAGATGAGCAGGACTGTTAGAGTAATTTTTCAGATCAATACCAAATAACCGACAACCAGTAGAAATAGTCTCAGATTTTCCCCCGCTATCCACCTGACCTGGTGTTGCATTAATGCTAGGCCTTGATGAAACATGAGAGGCAAAATCGGGAACAGATCGAGGGGTGGCAGCATTTTTGTTGTCGCCTATTGTGTTGCCATGCAAATTTAGAGAACCATTCCCTAGTGGAGAAGGAGGCCAGATTCCATCTGCTGCCCATGCCCTTGAGCTACAGCAGCTACTGTTATTAGCATAACTGCTGTGGAGATCTTTCTGAGTTGGAGTCCAGATAGGTCGGCTTTCATTACTTTGCACATCAGTCGTATTACTACCTACGTGGCTGAATTCAACTGATGGTGCTGATCTAGGATACCAGAAGGCAGAAGCAACTAAACTGGTAGTATTATCTACAGTTACAGATGAAAACATAGAAATACTCAAACTCAGCGTTCATTTACTTCAAAAAAACTAGGAAGCAGTTGGTTTAACATACCTGCAACTGGAAGATCAACGGGTCTGGGCCTCTTGCTCTTCGCTGCTGGTGGTGGAGATAGGTTCATCGGAGCAGAAGCTACGAAGGGATCTATCTCCCATGGTGAAACCCTCTCTGGCCTTGACATGGTTGCAGGTTCATCCCATTGGACCTAAAACAAGGATATGATCAGGGGAAGGAAAGTATTTAAAACAAGGAATAAAACTAGTCAACAAATCGAAGTGTTTTTTTTTTTTTTGATCCGAATAATGGAAGAAGTTAATCACTACTATGTTGCACCTTCAATGACCGCCACTTAGAGTCTGGCCACTGTGGCGAGATATCTTCAACCCCAATTATAGTGCCCGTGAACCTGACCATAGAGGATGAAAACATTATTAATAAATTAAGAAGCCAACCCTTCCACTAATCTCGCTTCATAACACGAAGGGAAGACTATGAATACCTTCTCTCAGGAGATTCTTCTCCTTCAAATCTCATCTTGAACCGCTTGCCAACTGAGAACCCATTTTTGACAGCCTCTAGATATTTGTTCAACCCAATGATAAATTGGCTTGTCCTGGTTAGTAGCATCGAGCATTAGAAGACTAATGCTATAACATATTGGGGAAATTGACAACCATAAAGAACATATGGTAGAGGGTGAGAGAGGGAGATATTAAACCTTGGTTTGTAGTATACTAGAAAGAGGGTTTGTGTAGTAATGGCATGGGATGCAGTGGCAAGCACTCCTAGATGCATGCTCTGGCTCGATATCACAGATGGGGGCATGGGGCTCTGTTGCCGAGCAAGTCGCCGAACCCCAACTCGCAGTTCTCCGTTATCACCTCTGCATCAAAGTTGGCCATTGATGAAATAAAATAAAGCTACCCCAGTACACCCATGCCCGAACCTAAACAGTACTCAACAAGAGGGGAAAAATCGAACATCAAGTACCTCAAGAAAACAAAAGCATCGCCCGCGACTAATCTCTTAGAAGTCACAAATGTACTCCAGCCAGTTGTAAGCAAATGTCTTCGAGGTTGACCTGATCATCATCAGTTCATGCAAAGGGAGAGATATTCGGATTCACATCTCAGTGCACTATCTATGGTGAATACAGAAATTAAACAAGGCACAAGGGCACAAGCCAAACTGCAAGAAGGTGCAACTTACCTCTGAATATATGCTTAAATCGCCACTCAAACCCATGAAGATCTTTAGCAGCCAAATCCTGAGTTGGGGTTTGTTGGTTCATGTCCTGAAGAATATGAAAGAACAACACTACTGTGAGGATATATTAAATGGGTTGCTCACTTGTGTAATTTACAGAACCACCAGTTATTCATAGCAGGGGGATCTAAATAACCAAAACCTCTTATAACTGCACTCACAACAAACAATTTACCACTAAATATCCGAGTTTCGTATTTCTGGTACCCCTAACTAAATGACCTGTCGGTCATGAACATCAGAAAAATTACCAATTGAGGCAGGCATTCATTCGCATGCTTCCGAAGAACTGAGAATCCTCCATGGGTGCTTGTATCAGATGCCGTTAAAATCTTACAGAACATATGAACATTCTGTTTCGGATGTTCAGGCGGGCACCGATCAGGACTTGCAGGTACAGTTTGCTAATAGCATCACCACAAAACAAAGCACTTCTTAATGAACCCAATTTTCTCAAAATCGGAAGGCATAAAAAGAACTAATGAGTGTAACAACTACGACACTACAAATTTCTTACATCTGCTTCTGGGAGTAAGGTTATCTGTGCATAGACTTCATCTGTTTCTGGTTCTGCCTATTAGTTTGAATCAGGGAAGAAGTTACATTAAAGAAGGCAGAGACAACTTTCTAAAAACAAACATATAAAAATTAAATAGACCAAGTACCATCAATTGTATGTTCATAACACGGCAAAGGATCTTAGACGGAAGATTAAACTGCGGAATCTGTTGACTAAGTTCTTGATTTGTTGAAGCCTGTAACTGCAACAGCAATAGTTTAAAGCCAGAATCAGAACAAAACCAAAGACGAAAAGTGTTATGCAAGAACAAGAAGAATCGATCCACACAAATCTTTTACGCAAAACACAAAATATAGGTTCGCAGTATGCCTTTCCAAACCAAAGCGAGCCTAAAGTCCAAATCAATTGAACACCTCACAAGAGAGAGGGGTTCCATACCTGTTCCATGTGACCTTGTGGGAAGTAGAATACTCTCTCCCCATGCCTAGGCACATCAACCAGAGGGCCTGCACATGCCTTCCATAGCTCCGTATACAGATCTTCAATCCCCAAACCAATCCATGAAAATTAATTACCAAAAAGAATACCCATCCATGAAAATATTCCAAAGAGGAAAATTATTAGCTTAGAAACTTTTCCACCACTTGGTTGCCGAGAAATTGCGGGAAAAACAAAAGGCAACAAGAGTTAACACATTCAGTTGCCAAGCCAGGGAGAGAATTTTCTTTTTTTTTAAACAGCGAAAAGAGCCCGTAAAATTACATTTGCCTTTCTCAAAAAACCCAAGAGCAGATTTTAGCACCACATTTTCGAGGGAAAAGTCTTGTCAATTCCCCCAAACAACAAATCGAAAATTTCGAAAACAAATCAGCAAAAGAAGAAAAGTAAAATTAATACCGCAATTTTCCCTTGTTTGGTTGCAGAGAAATTGAGGACAAAACGAAAGCAACACCACTTCAGTAGCAAGCGGAACAGCAGAGAAGGTAAAGAGTTTCTAATTTCTCTCTCCTCAAATTTCTCAGCAACCAAACAGCATTTCATTGCGATAACAATTCAAAATTCCCCCAAACAAAACGAATCAATAGTGTCTTCAAACCTGTTTCGTGACGCTCCACCGTATGCGAGCCTCCCAGATTATCCACTTGCCCCATTAAACAAGCTGAATCAAATCTCCCTCCCAGTAGAGGAGAAAGATTGAGCTAGAGAGAGAAATTAATAACAAAACTGCGGAAACTTCTTGACGAACTTCAACCTATCCCATTCATCATCATCATCAACATCTTCTTCTTCAATCCAAACAAACAAACAGACAGATGTTAAAAAGCCGTTACGGATTCCCCTAACATACTCGAACACAGCCTTTTGATTGCTGTAACAGTTTCCTCTCCACAAAAAAATAAAAATGGAGTAACTGAACTGACTTCCTTCCTATCGATTCCTCTTTCTCTCTCTTATCCGTTACAAAACCGCCCAAAACTTTGTCGCTCCTCACCAACAAAACCGCCTTTATTCAGCAAAACACCGCTTTTTCCCCCCCACTTAACTCAACTCACCTTTATTGAATTAACCCACCCATCACCAATTCCCAAAAACCGCTTCTTCTTTTTTTTTCTCCCCTTTCTTCCAAGCGCCCCCTCCCTGTCTCTCACTAAATACTCCTGCTTCACCTACTTCCCTATAGTATCTCTGTATGGCTCTCTCCTCGATTTCTCTCTCTATATAGGCCTCTCTCTCTCTCTCTCTCTCTCTCTCTCTCTCTCTCTCTCTCCAAAGTGGAAAGTACTGGGGTTAGTTTTTTTTTTTTTTGATCTGGTTACTGGGGTTAGTTGGACTGGGTTTTATGTCAAGGGTGCTACTTTGTTAGACTGAACCGTGCTGTTTGAGCTCTATGGTCCTGTCCGATTTCAATAGTTGATATTTTTTAATCTAGTATAATGTATTTTTTTTATAATAGTTCTCAGCTAATTTTACTATAACACAATTTTAAAATCTCTAAGAAAATAGATTGAAAAATATGAACAATTAAAAATTGTATTGGAATTCGAGCAAGATAAATATTTTGGGACAAATGGAGTGATTTTTTTTCGAATTATTCACTGAAATGACTTAAAATAAGTTATATAAAATTGTTTATTATAGATTTTTATACGATTCAAAAAAAATTAATCTGGTTATTTGAATAACCAATCAAATAGGAGTATCTTTCTATAAAAGTAGAAAAAATTTAAATTCCGCCCTTATGGTATAACCAATGGCATAATCAAAACTTGTCACATCAGCTTTTGATTATCTACTTAATGCATGGCTAAAGTTAGCAACTCTAAGCTCCACAATGGCCTAATCAAAATGAATTGGCAAAAATTTAAAGCCGACGGTCAATTTTATTCTTCTCAATCTAATGGTCTATATTGAATGACATTCTAGTAAAATAAATAAAAATAGAGAGCATTTGTTAAAATACACAAAGTGATCATCATTGTTAAATGCATAACCACTTGTCAAAGAGGAGAGTGAAGTTCAACTTCCAATAAAGCATTTGCTTTATGGAGAGTGAATGTCAAACAACAAAAAGCATACGTAGTAATTTTTGTGAGTAGGACCCACTATTTTTTGTTGGATAAATGTTTCTAACTTTGACTATTGAAAGGCTCTAATTTGGGTATTAAAAGGTTGTTAACTTTGGTTAATTCATTGTGTGCCATTTCTAGGCCGTTTTGGTTTTGTTTATGTCATTAGGGATGACCTAAGGCGGAGGATAATGTGTAAAAAGTGTATCGATATCTGATAAAAGTGTATTACTATCCGTGAAAGTGCATTGTTATGCGTGAGTTGTGTATTGGAATCCGAACTCTCATACTTTATGTCTGAATTACCCTTCGCCTAATGGGCGGAGCAAGGCCCATAAAAGTATAAAGTAAGGTCTGATATGGAGTGTTCCACAAACTGACTTATTTCCAATAAGTTTATGAAATTGGCTTAAGTAGGCTTTTTAAGTTGATGTATTGTGAGAGAATGATCTATCTCGTAAAACACAATAAGTCAGTTTTGGAAATAAGTCAGTTTTGTGAAACAGATTAACTAAAAATAACTTATACACTTTAGGATTCTTTTGTCAAAATATTATTTTAAATACTAATCATCTCCAAAGGTAAAATGGTAATTTGTCTGTCGCACCCGTGATTTCGATTGCCCCCGCCACAACTATGAAAAATGTGTGTTGTGGGAGATGTGATGGCCGATTGATCCAAGTGATATTCAAAGCGACGTGGTTTTGTAAAAGCACGGGTTTTACAGCTGTGACTGAACCATGTTTTTTATTTATGAAAATAACTCAGAGTTGCTACTTGACATAATTCTCAGTGTGTCAAGTCACCATAGAAAATGTTTATTTAGGAGAATATCTCGGGTTCAGGGACGCGGTTTTGTTTGATAGAAATGCCTCGGGTTTGAAAGTCCGATTTTGTTTGATAGAAATGACTCGGTTTTTGTTTGGTCTGCAATTTTTAGAAAAGAAAAGGTTCGGTAATTCACCGTTACGTGTAGGGAAACTAGAGCACCCTACCCCGCCCTTTCGGCACTCGGAACAGACTTTTTGAACATGAGCAAATGGAAACTTGTGACAACATACATACCTACAATAAAAAAGATGTTCTGTCTGAAAATGAATTTACATTACAATGCATGATATACTACTTTACAACTGAAAGGGGAATAGATACAAAAATATGATTTGGACCGAGCCCGGTCTCAGGGCTACCTATGTATCTCTGGTCTTAGGAGAATCAGGTCATCACGTAGTTCAAACAGGTAAAAAGGGTTTTATTCGGGTCCGAGTCGTCATCCGGCTGCCTACGTATTCTCCGGCCTCAGGAGAAATCAGGTCTCGCGTAGTTCCGGCAAATAGCTGAAGTTCTAGAGAAGTTAATAATCGATGGGGGTTCGCACCTGCGGGGTATAGATGCATTTCTACCATACACGGAGAACAATATCAGACTCCGGCGGTGACAAAAGCATGGGGTATACATAATGCGGAATCTCCGGGACATCTCCGGAAGATTTCGAGACGGGTCAAAACTGACGACACAACTTGCTAGGGGAAATGTTGAAAAATGGACTTCCGGGGGTGCCGACAGTCAACGAGGGTCCCGGGATGTTATTTGGGTGGCTACATGGCCGAAAATAGGTTCGGAATGCAGTTTACACATCCGTATGAAAAGTTGTAAAAGTCTCATCCGGATCCTATTCTTGGCCGACAGCAAGCCCCGGGAAGTATCCGATACGGTTTTGAATAGTGAAAATGATTATAGAAAGTACAATAGTTTTTGTAATGAAAAGTTGTAAGAATCTCGTCCGGACCCCATTCTTGCTTGACGGCAGGCCCCAGGAAGTATCCGGTACGGTTTTAGATGGTAAAAGTGAGCACAGTTGACTCAGCTGACTTTATAGTAAAAAGTTAAATTTTGTCGCCCGGGGTTGAAAAATGGTCCCGGTTCGCTCCCGGTAGAGTTTGTATATCGAAAATAGGTCCTCGAGGATCGAGGGGTATTTTGGTAAAAATTGGTCTCGAGGGTCCGGATGACTATCGGCGGGCCCTGGGTGGTTCCCGAGTCAAATCTGTGGGCTAGACTAACTCTGGATATGGTGGAAGGGTATTTTGGTGATTTAGATATGGAACTGACCCTGGGGGCAACATAGAGTATTTTGGTAATTTGGGGGTGGAGCTAACCCTGGGGGCAACACATGGGTATTTTGGTAATTTTGACATGGCGGTAACCCTAGAATAGACTCGAGGGTATTTTGGTAATTTTGGGGAGAAGCTGGTTGCGGATCCGGAACAAAGTTAAGACGGATCCTACGACTCCTTAGCATGCTGAACATTATCTGAAAATGCACACAGAATATAGTGTAAATGATATGAATAGTGAAATATGGTCCGGCTACTCGGAGCGCGTGGACAGCACAACTGGGTGCCCTAAAGCGGGTCTACCAAAGGGACCAAGGACAGTTGAGATGAATCATTCCCGGCATTTGATCCCGACTCTTTGTTTTAAATGTTTTGTACGACTATCCGGACGGCTAGTGAGGTCAAGGTTATAGCGATCTCAGAAGATACAGAAAAGACCCAGAGGTGATGGTAGAGCCTCGCAATGGACCCGTTTGAAGTACCAAACCCCTTTGGCACGTACGTCACTGTGACAGTCTTTTGGTATTCCTCGCCGCAAAACCCTAACGAGACTAACGTTGTGCACAGCTACAGTGTACGATAATTCTGAGGTTGATTTCAATGGATAATAGACTGACTGAACATTGAAAATGCAGTATAAATTCGTCCGATTTGGACGCAGGGCTGGCTAGGGCAGCTGCCAGGCCAGTACAATTTTAGATATGATTATTACATGCTGAAAGCAAGTAAATAAATGAATGATAATTTGGATTTACTTACAGACTCTCGGTTCGAACCCAGGGTAGAGAATCAGACGTCTTAAATCGCCCTGAAAATCGGTTATAGCCTCGAGCAGAATTTGGTTGATTCTGAGCCGGAAATTGGACAGCATAACGACATGACTGGAGGATCTGGAGTCGGGACTCGGACACAGCTTCCGCTAAGCCCTGACTATCGGTAGTTCTTCTCGGAGAAAAACCGGCAGAGCTTCCGCGCGGTATCTATATCCCGAGATTCCACCTGGGAATCCGGAAGAGCTACGGCGCAACTCTGACTACCGAGGTTCCTTTATGAGAAACCTGGCAGAGCTACCGCCTAAGTTAGACTTCCAACCCTGCTCACCAATATGAGATAGCTGAAGAATTCTTACGTTGGTGACGAAGACCAGGGAATTCGACTGAGACTCAGGGGTCAGAAGGTGTGTGGAATAAAGAAGTGGGATCTAGGAGCCCATGTTTTGGGCGCCTGGGACACGCTGCAAGCAGCCACGGGCTGCCTAGGGATAGGCGCCCATTCTTTGGGTGACTAGGGGTTTGCATCGCTTCGCGCAGTGCAGCCCCGGCTCGTCCGAGTTCGCGTGTAGTTCATTGATCCAACGACGTCCAGGGAGGTATTCCTAGGGTTTTGAGGTGTTTTGAGCGTTGTGGCGACGTCCGTTTTTCCAAATTATGCTCCGAAGACAGAGAAATGCGATCGCCCGGCTTTCAGTTGAATTGAAGTGTTGTAAGCGATCGGATGACCAAACGAAGTCTGATTGACCTAAAATTTTATAGGGAACTTCAGTATGGTTAGAAATGAGTTATAAATGGTGTTGATCTTGAAAATTGGGTCCCGATGTCCATGATCATGGAATCAGCCATCTCGGGAAGCGCGGTGTCCCAGAAAATATCAAACGGGCTCGGAATCGCCCGATACTTGACGTGAGACTTATTTTCATTACGTCAAGCTTAAATAAGAAGTTTGGTGAAGTTTGGAGTTATAAAAATAAAACCTGGATCTTCTGGCCCTGTTCGTCGTTTTACCAGGTTGGGGCACAGGAGGAGTGATGGTTCAACGGTCAATCGTCGTCCGATCTTGACGCGAATTGAACCAGTCACTTAGTAATGCTGAGACGGGTACATCCAACGGTCCAATACTCGATTGGATGTCCTCATGATATAGTTGGCCGGTAGGCTCAGAAACAAACTTCCGGGAGCTGATTTCTGTCAGATGTTTGATAGGGAGGGCTACAGCCTCCTAAAATGTTATGCATATGCAGATGTTAGATATAAGTTGATATTGAAGATTGAATTTTTTGGCATCGGTAGGTTTACCCTGCCAGTCTCCCTTTACCGAGAATCGTGTGTTCTACACGGTAAAGTTGTTTCTAATTTCTGATGGTCGGGCGTCTCTCTTTTAGGGACGTCGACGTCATCATCTTGATTTGAAGAAAATAGGGGTGGGGCAAAATCTGATGTCAACATTGTCATAACAAGTGTATTTTGCATGACTAATAAAATAAAGTCCTTTATTACACATAATGTATACTTCTTAAATAATATTATTTATGTGATTTACATTTAATAACAATCTATTTTTTTATTTATTATCTAAATCTAATTTATAATTATTTAATACCTTGTATGTAATTAATAATTCATAACAAGACAATATAATCTGAATATACATTTATAAACCAATTTAACTAAACAATCAAGTTAAGCGTTAAAGATGCAATAAAAACATAATTATGGGTCAAATTCGTTGAAGACAGCATGTCCAGGGGATAACTACAATTACAGAAAGTAAAAACTAGAGGGTACCATTTCGGCCCGATCTCCTGGACACCAAGCTTTCCCTTCTGGACGGAAATTTAAAATAAACATAGTACTGCTCGGGTCGAGTTCGTTTCAATGCATGGGTCAATCTCCTTCGATTCTAAACATTCACTAACATCATATAAGGTTTCTAATATGCCTAGGGAGAGTGAGACAGGGAGTCTACACTACCTCTCTTTTGAAGAAACAAGCTAAACGTGGATCTGGCGAAAACAGAGCGTCAGCGGCGGAGGTGGCTCCTTTATTGGTTTTGCCCCAAATGAATGGTTGCTTTATGATCCTAGGGAGTGGGTGAAGGTGTGTGTAAGTCGATTTGTTGAGTGATTGGGTGTTTAGGAGAAATCGTTTTCTCTCTTTTACTCTCTTTAGAATTCCCATGGTGTAAATCTTCTTTCCTCTTTCTTTCACATGTGTTTGTAGTGTGTCTAGGTAGTGTTGAAGTGTGAGGAGAGTGTGGGACGAAGGGGAATATTTATAGGGGTTTGTGGAGTGGATGGGGGAGAGAGAGAGAGAGAAGGATGAAAGACAAGGCCATGTGGAGGGGGGTGTAAGACAATTAGATGGTTATAGGATACTGTATAGTGGAAGAGTATGGACACCCGTCGGGCGGCTGCCCACGCGATGGCATTTCGATTTTGATTTTGAAAATGATTTTGGAGTCGCCACCCAGGTTTAAGGAATGAACCCGAGAAACCAAAATTTTGACTCATTATACCCAATGGTTTTGAAAAATGATTTTACTGGTCGTGCGAAAACCTTTTAATTCCGGGCTCGGGGGTTTGGTTACGAGAGGGGAAGGGTTTTAATGCACCCCCCTCGCCCGGTCCGTGAACCGGTCTTTACTAAACAATTTGTGGGATATGGAAAACGTTTAAAACTTGATTTTGAACACGCAAACAAGATATGAAGCATGTACACGAGATAAACACACAATATAAAATACTATGGTGTATGTGCGATTATAATGAAATGATGATGATGACGAATGATTATGATGTGAACAAGATCATGGATGAACAGAATAAGATGAAGGCAGAAAATGTGGTTAGAATGATTAAGATAATCAAATGAATAATATAACAGCTGCTCATCAATCTGTTATCAGAGCAGAGGTTGGGCGCCCAAGGTGACCTTGGGCGCTCAAGGTCTCTCCAACTCAACAGTGCCAACTTTGCCTTTTGGTTTCAAGAATGCTTTTCTTTGATTATAAACATCTTCAAAAATTGATTTCCAACTCATAAACTCTGATCAGAACCTCAACAAGGCATACAAGGATGTTTTCAAATGAAAACATGGATTTTTGATCATTTATCTTTAAGAAAAATTCGGAGATGAGATTGAGTTTGAGTTGAGAGAGGAGCAGAACTGACAAGAGATAGATAAGCAGCTATGATGAACCTATACACACTTGAAATAGCAATAATTATGATAGAATGAATGAAAAACAAGCACTGCTCAGAAACCACCTTGAGCGCCCAAGGTGAGGTTGGGCGCCCAAGGTTATCCCTGGCTCTCACTTGATTTCAATTTCTCTTGCTTTATTATTCATGTATCCATAACCTCTTTGCCAAATATCTCAGGAAAATGATTTTCAATCAATAAACAAAAACTAAGAGGCAAGATTCATGAATTATAAACAAGCTTATTGATTTATTTCTTTGGATTATTCGTGAAAAATAAAGAAATGTGTGAGATGGGAATTTGGAAGGAGTGAGAGATGAACAAGTATATCACTATAACACACACACACCCTTCTGTAATGAGATGAAATAACATGATAATAATGATAAGAGAGTAAAATGAACAAAACAACAATCTGATCAAAAGACACCTTGGGCGCTCAAGGTGACCTTGGGCGCTCTAGGTATCCTTTGGCTTGCATGTTTCTGTTTACTTCCTTGCTTTGTTTATGATGTCTTTTGAGTTTATAAACTTCTGATCATTTTGAAAATGATGATTTTCATGTTCTTTCACTTGATAAATACCAACAAAAACTCATTTTCTTCTTTCAAATGTAAACCAAATCAAACAAATCCTTTTCAAGATGATCAGAGCTTATTTAAGACATGAATATTGCATATAATGATGATCAACAACTAATTAAGGTAAGAACAAATCCCAAAAGATAACCAAAAACAAAGCAGCAAAGAGTAAACTGTTGGGACCTTGGGTGCTCAAGGTGACCTTGGGCGCCCAAGGGCCGATTAGCCCAGAAATTTTTGCAAGCTTAACAGCCTATTATTGGACCTTGTAAGTGTAAAGTGAGCATAAGGAACTCACTCACACTTACTAGTCACCCTCAAATTATGACCATAAGTTGATTTTCTTTGTTTTCTACCTTTTTGGACTTGATCAAGGTAAGAATATGTAATTTTGGAGTTGTTGGCTGGATTTTGGTATTAGAACAGTGGATTTTTGAGTATTTTGGAAGAATTTAAGACTGGTTTTGAGAGTATTTGAGGGTGTGATGGATGATTGAGGCTTGATAAAGGATTCTTGGAGGATTTTTGGTTGATTTTGGTGGGTTTAGATGATGTAGATGGATAAGGTGAGTATTGGACGTTTTAGAGTGAGAGAGGGAGTGTATCGAGTTGCTGAAGTGAGAGGAGAGTAGAGAGAGAGGCAGTAGTCTTCAAATGAGAGGAGGGGGATTTATAGAGGAGAAAAAAAAGGGGAAAAGTGTAATTTGAATTTGGGAATAGTTGGAGGGGTTAGAGGGTAATTAGAAAGATGGAGTATGCTTGTAGGCTAAGCAAAGGAGATAATGGCTCCCATGCAGCAGAATCTCATGATTACAGCCACTACCTGTAACTGACTGGTTTACACCTTGGGCGCCCAATGTGAGGTTGGGCGCTCAAGGTGACCTTGGGCGCCCAAGGTGGGTTCAGATGCTGGTTTGTGCTTTGGCTTGGCTTGGTTGTTTTAGGTTAGGTTAATGGTTTTTGAAAGGTTTGAGGCTAGGTTTGAGGGTTTTGACAATTTCAAACCTCGTTCAAGTCCTCGAGGTAATCCACATTGGTCTTTTTCATCATCGGGAATGCTTGCGTGCATCTCAAGTTCAAAATTGGGGTGTCTACAAAGAGGATGAGATAGGGTAAGTTAGGGTGGTGGCCAGATTTCATGGGATCAGGGGTGTGAGGATGATGATGGTGGTCTATATGTGACGAAAGGTGGTGATTTTATCGGTTCAAAGAGTGGTAGGTTCGAAAAGAATGATGTAAGGAGTAATAGGGCTACTAATGGAAGAGGATAAGGGAATGAATGTGGTGGTTTGATGGTGAGGTGATGTTTAATGGGAGGTGTTGTAATGGGAAGAGATATTGTGGAGGAATATGTGTTGATGATGTTGGGAACTTATGGAGGAAACGGGAGAGAGGGGTGGTGAGATGTGGAGTACGTATGGATGGAGAAATGGAGGGATAAGGGGTGATGATGTGTTAGAGATAAAAAGCGGTGGAGAGAGAGAGAGAGAGAGAGAGAGAGGGGGGGGTGATGTTTTGATGGAATGGAGGAGAGAGAATATAGATTTGATAGGTTTTAAAATAGCAAGGGTCCTAATTGTAGATTTTGGTGAATTAGGGGTCTTAAGTGTAATTAATGAAATTAGAACTTGATTAAGGAATTTAAAATTATAAAAAAAATTGGATTACTACGTAATGACCGGTTTCGTAAAACGCAATAAGTCAATTTTGCAAGTAAATCAATTTCTAGAACAACCCCGGAGTATCACATTTTTTGATAGCATGTGATGTGTCACCCCTGTATTACTAGAATTGCCCCATTTGTCATGTAATTGGAGCACATTCTACCAAAAAATTGTGATAGTTCATGCTTGACCGACCGGGTGTATAAAATATAGACTAAAAAACACGTCCCAAGCGCAGGACTACCAATCAATGTAGCACAATAATCCGGAAGTACTGGAGTCGAACCACAGAGACGGTTTAACGGTGTTTGACTCAAAAGTGGGAAAATCTAGTTTAATTTAGCTCTTAGGTAGCCACCCTTTGTTCGACTTGTTAATTTACTGACTAAATGATTTGAATTAATTTACTATGGAATTTAAAG
>JAXBDA010007202.1:0-18301 GCA_036023075.1 Gaultheria prostrata
GGGCGGCTGGGGGGGAAGGGGCGGGGGGGCGGGGAAAAGGGGGCAAGGGGAGGGGGGGCGGGAGG
Organism: Gaultheria prostrata; assembly: GCA_036023075.1. Taxonomy (NCBI): domain Eukaryota; kingdom Viridiplantae; phylum Streptophyta; class Magnoliopsida; order Ericales; family Ericaceae; genus Gaultheria; species Gaultheria prostrata. The sequence goes on from JAXBDA010007202.1 coordinate 66, forward strand.
GCGGAGCCCCCCCCCCCCCCCAAACAGAACCAGAGAAGGAAAACGGAGAGAAAGAAGATGGTGGCAGAGAGGTGATGGGGAGGTCGGATGGGGAGGAGAGCCGGCAAAAGGAAGGGACTAAACCCTAAAAGGATCTAAGTTTTAGAGAGAGAAGCTCTCTCTTGGCACTAGTAGGCCAACATCAAAATCAAAATGGACTTGATCCTCAAGTTTGCTGTTTGTGTTTTCGTGCCCAATTTGGTGATCAAACTAATTAAATTTTATAGCTCGTCAAGGACTTTGTCAGTCCAAAAATCAGATTGATTGAATACGGATTGATATTATTTCGGATGCATTTTCCGATTTGTGTTGAGATAAATGGGTTAAATAAGTTCCGACTCCGTTTTGTAATATTATACTCCATGTTCCGATTAAACTAAATTTTAAGGTTTGTCGATATTCTAAATAGCTCTAAAATGTGAAAGTTTTGGATTATTACAGTGGACCCGGAAAAGGGTCTGGAAATGAGCTTGTCATTCTTAAATGCAATCACCAAATTTGTATATCCATCCCACTTAAAAGGACAGGTTTAAGACTAAAATGCCCTAATGTGAATTGATTAGTTTATCCTTTGCTTTTTTACTAGCCCTACTAATTTATGGACTCGGGGTGCTAGTGTGCGGTCCTGGTGTGTGCATCCGAGCTGTTGATTTCGACAATCAATGTTTCAGATTTCATCTTGGCAATTGATGACTCGGATCTACAAATTTCCGAGATAAAATCAACACCGTTAAAAATATATCCAACAGATGTCGCACACCAGGCTCCTTGTTTCCCTAATTTCTAAACACAACCCAACTTCTTTATCTTCCTCCTCCCGTTTCATCATCTTTCTTCTCTTTCATCCTTCCTCGTCCCTTTTCCTCGCACAAAACCATTGGACATGGGGTTCCCGTAGTGAGCCAAGTCACTACATCCCTGTAGTGACCTCAATTGTGGGCCTTCTGCAATATTCATTTGAGATCGGAACCGTTCATTTTTTCATGAATGTTGAGCACATCATGGGTACAAAAAATTTTGATTATTGGAGATGGGTAGACGCACAATTGAGACAAATTTGTCTTAAAGTGTATTATCCAAATAATATTGGTCATCCATATAAATGGTATCCGAACATGTGGCTACCAATATCCAATTAATTTGATTTTTTACATGAATGATCTACTCAACGTACCCAACAAAGTGTACGGTTCTGATCCCAAATACAAATTATAGAAGGCCCACAATTGAGGTCACTACGAGAATATAGTGACTTAGGTCACTACGGATACCCCAAATCCCAAACGAATAAATTAATGAAACGGGCATTAATGTTTGAGAGCAAAATAAATGCAAAGAGGTATGGGAAACGATTTTCAACCCCCTTTTTTATTTTTATTCCCATGAATTTACAATATTATCCTTTTTCAATACACTTTTTTCACACGTCCAAAGATAATACTCTCTCCGTCTCTTTTATAGTGTTTTAATTTTCCATTTTGGGTTGTCCCTTAATAAGTGTGTATTTTAAAAAGTTAGTGGGTACATTTCCTATTTTGCTCTTAAAAGTAGATTCCTTTTTGAAAAGTTAGTAGGTATTATTATATGGATAAGTGTAGGTAGTGGAAAATAGATGTAAAAGTTATAAAAGTTGATGTTGGAGAAAATAAGTTGGAATTCTCAGGCAACACATTTAAAAAGGGACGGTGTGAGTATTGTAAATTCACGAGGATAAAGACAAAAAGGGGGTGTGGATTGTAAAATAATTTCCCTAAACTTTTGCACCCAATTTTTTTTTAGATCTGTTTCCGAGATGGTTGAATATCAAGTCCCAAAAAAAATAAAACAATTTGAAAGTTACTTCCGAGTAACATCCAGAAATTCAGAATTTAATTTTTTACTACAACCCTATGATTCGGAACTAAAACTTCCGAACAATCCTTGTTTATTTTTTCTTGCTTTTTGTAGGTTTGAGGTTTTTCATTTTTCGTTTTAGAATTAAATTTAGCATATATGTTATTCGATAATACTACTTCGGTAATTAATTTCCCATCCAAAAATCTTCGTATCGTTTTATTTTTTTCAGTTGTATTTATAAATAAAAGTAAAGTACAAAATCATGAGTTGTAGGAGTATTTAGCAAAGGAGTTGTATTTAGCAAGTGGGTCGTATTTTTAGAAGTTTGGTGGTTATATTTGGAATTGGCCAAAACTAAGGACTAAGGAGTATATCAATGTAGATTGAAAAACTATTCATAGCCCTGAGAAAATTTTGGGTGCCGAGAGGGTAGCATCCGACGTGGTGCCCCTCCGGTACATTCGAGCCGTCCAAAAATGTATTTGACGGTCCGGATTAAAACACTCTCTCACCTCACTCTCTCTCCTCTTTCTCTCTCTTGTTTCTCTCTCTAAATTCGGACTGTCCAATACACTTTTGGATGACCCAGATGTGCAGAAGGGCACCACGTGGTGCCCTATTTGCACCCAAAATTTTCTCCATAGCCCTAAACCAATAGATTGTAGCCTAACAGTTATCTCATGGTTCTTCCATAAGGGAGACTAGGGTTCGAGCCTCGACAGAGACGTTTGAGGTTTAGAGCTATGAATAGCTTCTAGACTTCCTCTAGACTAACTCACTAACTCCCCCGCTAACCCCCATTGATGTATATCGAATGACAAAAAAATAATAATAATAATAAGATTCAAAACTATTCATTTGTAAGCAATAGTTCCCCCCCCCCCCCCCCTAAATTTTAGATTTTAAATTATTGATTCTGGCTCAGATTCTAGATTTAAATCCTAAAGCAGCTACACAACATTGTTTGCTATAATTTTGAATTTTGGATTGAATGTGTAAAGCTGAGGAGTAATTTTTGTTGTAAAAGCCACAAAATACTAAGCTTTTTGTTGTGAATTAAGAGTAGTCTATTTTATCCTTAACCAAGGTGTAATTGTTAAAACGACAATGAATATTTTTGTCTTTACGCTAATCACAGCTAAAAGAATTTAATCGTAGCTTCTAAAAAAATAGATTTTGTCCCTTAAAATAGCTTAAAAAAAACTGGTAATTTTTGGAAGTTGCTTCTAGAATCTGCAACAAACACTCAACTGGAGAATTTTACAAGTTGAAATCTCATAATCTACTCTTAGAATTTTTCGTAAACCCACACTAAATCTATTCAAACCCATATAAATGCTCTCCTTGGGGAGGTGAACAGTCAAGGGCCAACCCTGGTCGTAATGTGGACCACCTTAATTAAAAGATGATGCGTGCCGCCTCTAGAGGGGGAACGTACAGTGACGGAGTTAAGAGTTTCATTTAGCGGCATCTTTTCACAATAAAGTAAAAAAAATTATCGTAAAATAAGTACTAGTAAGAAATACAGAGCACGGAAGTTCAAAATTCTCCATCATGCACAAAAGCTTGTAGCATAATATATTCAATCATAAGCACAAAAATCTAAACATTCGTTGCTATTTTCATTATTTATTTTACAATCGACTCCTGACAAGTTTTCATATTTTGAGAGTTCTGCATGATTGCTTCTTTACTAATCCCATAAAACATTTCGCTATGTGTACCACCAAGCCATTGCTCAACAATTGATCATTCATATGGTCCTATAATCGATTGTTCAACTATTACTTCGAAAAGCAAGATTCTATTCACTATTTGCCTCAATGAAACAAGCATTTAATTTTTAAAGGGGCCCATTGATTTGGTTGGACACCCTGACACCGTAGACAATAAACACTGTAACCAGAAGGGCAAGTGACTCCCTTGTCCTTAATTCCAGTGCTGACCTTGAGATTCTCGGGGCGTAAGACGAACTTGTAAGGGGGAAAAAATATTCTTGTTAGAGAGGAAAAATAGAGACCTCAGGACCTGAACCATATATCTATTGGATAGCAACACTAAGCGTTTCTGCTTGCTAGCTAGCTCATTTGTTGTATAAATGCTACTCCCTCCGTCCCTTTGTAAGTGTGTTACCTCGTAATTCCAACTTATTTTCTCTCACATCAACTTTTACAACTTTTACATTTACTTTCCACTACTTACCCTTATCAATATAATAATACCCACTAGCTTTTCAAAAAGGAATATACTTTTAAGGGCAAAATAGGAAATGTACCCACTAACTTTTTAAAACACACACTCATTAAGGGACAACCAAAAATGGAAATGTCTACACTATAAAAGGGACGGAGGGAGTATATTAATTGTATATATATTATATATCTGGCTATACCTCTTTGGGGTCCTAATTTTGGGCCAAAATTAGGAGCTTAAGTGGCCCACCTCTCGCGCCTTAGCTCAGGGCCAGCCCTACTTAACTCCCTCCGCTTGCGAGGTTGTATTGGGTGCACGAAAGTTGGGCGCGACCCCAACTTATTCACTATGTGCATGAGCCATCCAAAGGGAAAGACCTAGGCTCAAAAAAAGTTTCCTTATATCCTGATCCAGCTCAACTAGGTACACCAAATAATGATAAAAGAGGGAAGTTCTCACTTTCAACTTCTAAATAGAAGCCCAGAGCCTCATAAGACAAGGATTATAGCGACCCAAAGAAGGGTAAATAGCGCTAAAGGGGCCACAAACATACTTAGGCTCAAAGACGGAGCAGGTCCACGGGGAGAGAGAAGCCTAGAGCGCCAGAGGATAAGAGTTGGCGCGACCTAGTGAGGCTGATGGCTTGATATGACCTACGAACATACGTATGAGTCATGACCAGAGATTTTCTACGCTAATGGACGATGAAGAATTCAATCCCCGAGCTGTGGATAACTTTAAAAATGTGTGTTTTCTAACTGTCGACATGGTTATCCATAATTTTCTGTAATGCATTCGCGAGAAATGTTTGGTTATGCAGACTCGAACAAAATATACTCCTTGTTTGGCTTTTCGAAATTGAACAATTATGTAACTTATGGTTCGTTCAACCACATTGAATCAAACAAGTAAATCTTGCTCGGACACATGCTATCAAATAGTGGAGAATAGTTCACCTACATAGTTTCGGACTTATGCAATTGATCAAGGGTGACAGGTCAATGGGCAATCAATAAACTGAAAAAAGACAGAAAAGATGCATACTCCAATGCACTTTTTATACTTTTCAATATACTTTTGCACATTGCTGTATGTTTTTTTTAATATTTTTTTACATATTTCAATACATTTTTAACCCTTAAAAACAGTCCATTAGGCTGTGTTTGGCATTTTCTTTGATCAATTCTCACCATCTTAAAATGATAGTCCAATTCGCAAAACGATAAATTAAAAATAATACATTTTTTGTAAAAAAAAAATTCAAACGTAAACGAGGAATGGATATTTTTAATATGGGATCCAAAAAGATTTGCGACGACGACTGATGGAGTTTCATGACTGTAAATTTTCTTCACAATTCAAGCGGTTTACCACAGAAAAAAGAAAGAAAAGAAAGGGAGAATTAAAAAGACCTCAAGCCCGCTCAATTTTCCCGTTGTTGAAATTTTTTTTACCAAAAATTTCCCCGTTGCAATTCCATTACATTTACAAAGCTTCATCAATCTTTCTCATCTCCTTCTAGAGCTAATTGGAGAAAGAATGGATCAAAGGTTATCTTCGAATGTCTCTCTCTCTCTCTCTCTCTCTCTCTCTCTTTGTTGTTGCCTGTTCAGAGAGAGAGCCTTGGTGCAAGTGACAGTAACAGCACGCAATCTACTGCTCACACCAGGCATATGATACCGGGTTTCAGCCTTAAAATACGTGAAACACTTTTGTTGCCTCAGTCCCTCTCTCTAACCAACTTACTATGCATTGCAACATGCAAGTTTCAGTATAAAAAGACACCACAGGGGAAGTCATGAGAAGTATCGAAACAACTAGCACACAATGGCTGCAATAAAATGGGTTTGCTTGGCCTTCATACTTCTACTAAGCTTACAAGAATGCCCTGCACAGAGGATCATGCGCACTGGTCGTAGCTTCGCCCCCATTGACCAAGTTCAAACAGATGATCCACCAACTCCGCACTCTTCCCCCTCTGATAATCCTACTCTCAAAAATCCACCAAGTGCACACGACCGTCTTGGACTAGGAGGAAGACGGCTGAGTGGAGGTATTGAATTTGGACGAGGAGGAGTTCGCCTCGTTGGTGGCCGTGGAATTAGTTTTGCCAAAGGTTGGGGTGGAGGAAGCATTGGTGTCAGTCCAACCAGTGTCGGAGGTGGTAGTGGAGGCGGCGGAGGATGGGGGGCTGGCGGTGGTAATGGGGGTGGTGTAGGACTTGTTCCTAGTTTTGGTGGCCCTATTGCCCCTGGTACGCCAGTCGGTGGAGGCGGAGGTGGGGGCGGAGGTGGGGTGGGTGGCGGAGTTATCCCTGATTACGGTGATAGCCCTTATCTCCCAGGTACGCCAGTCGGTGGAGGTGGAGGTGGGGGCGGAGGTGGGGTGGGTGGCGGAGTTACCCCTGGTTATGGTGGTAGCCCTTATCTCCCAGGTACGCCAGTTGGTGGAGGCGGAGGTGGGGGTGGAGGTGCGGTGGGTGGCGGAGTTAACCCTGGTTATGGTGGTAGCCCTTATCCCCCAGGTACGCCAGTCGGTGGAGGTGGAGGCGGAGGTGGGGGCGGAGGTGGGGTGGGTGGCGGAGTTCCCCCTGGTTATGGTGGTAGCCCTTATCTCCCAGGTACGCCAGTTGGTGGAGGCGGAGGTGGGGGTGGAGGTGCGGTGGGTGGCGGAGTTACCCCTGGTTACGGTGGTAGCCCTTATCTCCCAGGTACGCCAGTCGGTGGAGGCGGAGGTGGGGTGGGTGGCGGAGTTCCCCCTGGTTACGGTGGTAGCCCTTATCCCCCAGGTACGCCAGTCGGTGGAGGCGGAGGTGGGGGCGGAGGTGGGGTGGGCGGCGGAGTTACCCCTGGTTACGGTGGTAGCCCTTATCCCCCAGGTACGCCAGTCGGTGGAGGCGGAGGTGGGGGCGGAGGTGGGGTGGGTGGCGGAGTTACCCCTGGTTACGGTGGTAGCCCTTATCTCCCTGGTACGCCAGTCGGTGGAGGGGGAGGTGGTGGTGGGATTGGTATTGTAGGCAGCCCCGGTTATGGAGGCCCTTATGTCCCAGGTACACCACCTTATGGAAGTGGTGGTGGAGGTGGAGGCGGAGGAGGTGGTGGTGGGGTTGGTATTGGAGGTAGCCCCAGTTACGGTGGCCCTTATGTCACAGGTACGCCAACTTATGGAGGCGGTGGTGGAGGGGGAGGCTGGGGTGGTTTTGGAGTTGGCCCTAATTATGGTACGCCTTATCTTCCTGCTATGCCGTGGGGCATTGATAGAGGCAGTGGTGGAGGTTGGTATGGTATTGGAGGTGGTATCTGTCTCCCCATGCATAAAGGGGATTTTCCACCTTTCAGCAATCCTTTCCATTGCTTACCTCTCAGTTGCTTCACCGGAAACCACAAAGCGTGCCCTAAACATGGATTTGGAATACGCTTTGACACGCCAATGTTTGACACCACCAGCTACAGAAGCAATGACAAAGAAAGCAACGGAAAAAATTCACCTGAAACTGAGACGAATTCTCCTACAAGTGAATTCATTGGTGAGGATGCCATGGCTCCAGAGTCCAGCTAGGTAGACCCACTGTTTACGCACAGACTGCACTAATTCTCACAAGTAAAATCTTCAGTGTTAACTGTTAAGGCAGAGTCCTAATATAAAACTATCTGCTGTGTTTCACTGCATATGATAAGATTACTGAATTCAGTGCGAATAAAAAGCGCCATTCAAAGGATAAAAATGATATATTAGTGTGAAAAAAACTATTGTTCCATCCCATTGGTATAACCGAGCAGTCCAAATAATTTCAGTCATTGACGGTAAGAACACAAAGAAAGTAGAGCACAAAGCATTGCAGATTATATAATTACTCATCTATCTTTACAGTTCTATTCCATAATAAAAAAAAATGGTACTTCAATCTATATAAGCAACTGTACAGCCATAATTCATTGGGCTTTCCTGTTCAAACTTGGTGATGCGTGGATGGTTTTTCAATATTTGGATAGCACACTCCTTAATTATCCCCATGCTCATTCCATGTATTATTATAACCGACTTAGATCCACTAGAACTGATGGCAATGTTGAGGTAGTTAGAAGCTTCCTCTGTTCGCAAACCGTGCAAGTCTACTGTGTTTCTCGAAGTCGGCACCGCAGGTGCATAAGAATCCTTCTCCTCATTGCTTAACTTCACAAATATTCCTAGAATCTCTGGTCCCCTGAACCTATAATGTGAACCCCAAACATGTTGTTCAATTCGTCAATGGTAAAAGAGAGGGCCATTAGTACAGGTCACCTTATGCTATATGAAATCTCAAATCTGATTTTTTATTTTTTTTACTGGCAATAGCAGGTTGATTCGATAAGGATGTTTTATTTCTTCTGATATAAAGATAGGAAAAGACGTCATCTAAAAATGTTTGATCTGCATCCAAATATCACCATTATTACATTCACATTTCTTGCGAATACCTATTTGCTAGACGCCCAGACCAAAGTGGTATACATTAACATATCTCATGTTATTGTGGTTCAGGCAAACGTATGGTGAAAAACTACAATCAAAGAGAAGACCGGAAGCTTTGACAAGCAGCACACATTTATGAAACAACAAAGTGATGTAAATCAAGAAAAAGAAACAAGTTAGGTAGGCAGACAGATAGCCCTCCTTGCGAGGTTCGGTTCCTGCGTATGCAAAAAGAAACACTGGCAACTTTCAGTTCATCTCCTAAACTGCCTTTTTTTTTTTCTTTCTTTCAAATGAAATCCAAACTATTGTTTTTAGGTGGTTTACAGAGGTATGCTGAGAATACTTTTTCCGAAGGCATTTTTTGCGTGATAAAGGTTTGGGAGATGGTTCCTTTGTGTTTCAAGTGGCTCATTTGAAGAGAAAGGAACCCCACAATATTTTGATGGCATTGAGAGTCTTGAAGAGTGCTTTTGTCAGTCCTTCACATAAGTTGGAGTCTAGTGAAGGTAATTCCTTTCCCGACCATTTTTTATTAAATTCGTAAAGTCTATCCACAAAAAAAGTGGTGTATAGAGTCTTCCTATTTAGAGGCCTTGATGCCTCTTGATCATATAGTTTTTTAGGATTCTTTCCGGGAAAAAAAAAAAAAAATTCCCACCTGAAGGATGAATTTAGATGAAGCAAAACAAGGAAAATGGCTCATAATGATATGAAGTGGTCTACAGTAAATTTCAACTTCATACCTTCCTTTTCAAGGGTGGCACCGAACTTTTTGCAGCAACTGCAATGCTACTTTTAAGAGCCATGATATTGCTTCTATTTACGCGGACTCTGACTTTTCCGTATTGCACAAGGACAGAGGCATTGTCACCAGGAGCTTCGATCACAGTAGCCAGCTTATTTCCTAATCCCTCAACACGGACTTGGTCTCCGATCTGTGGAGCATAAGAACTGTCACCGGCTTCTCTGATGGAGAAAATATCACTAGGACAGTGAGCTTCTACTATGGATGCAATTGCAGACTCTGCTTCATTGACAAGCGAAGTAACTTGATCCGCACTAGTTGTTCTAAGCTTATTCTCAAACTCTTGCAATACAACTTCCATCTGAGATTTAGCAGCCTTTAATCCGTGTTGGACCTTTTGGGTTTCTGTAGTCATGAGAGCTGCCTCACGCCCATCAAGATCTTCAGCCTCATCTCTGATCTTCATTTAGACAAACAAGCGCACCAAAAAAGTAATTAATGATCTCATGTGTAGAGGCAATCGTGAGTGTAGATTGGGAAAGTAGCTTCTTTGACAAAGGAACAGCCTTCCAAGGGGAGCGTGACTAAAAGTTTACGTCACATAACCATGTCCGTATGTGCATTCCCGGAAAACTAAATGGGTTCTAAGAAGATATATATTTTTCTCAGGAGATATGCCAACGCATCCCTTGCCAACCTACTTGAAACTACTACAATGATGACAATGATAACCAAGAGAAGATAAAACTAGATGACATTACAGGCAGGTTGCAGGTAGAATAACCCCATGCATGTGGCTACCAATACCATAAGCAATTGCAGGCAGCTGGCATTCTATTAACTTCCAAAGCATCGCTGCCTCGCCTTTCAGTAGAAAAATGGGCCCCATTTTTCTAAGGAAATGACTTGGAAACACTGATCTACAGAATCAACATTGCCTAGAACTTGAACTATTCTGGCAAAATAAAGTTTATTCTAGGTCACAGGTCCTAAATTGTGGTATGTGGTGGTAGGCTTCTACAGATTATAAGATTAGAATGTCCTTGCTTCAAGCGATACACATTCACTAAAGTGTAACGTTTGACATAAAACTCCATGCAAAACACATTCTAAGATCATTATGATCTATTGTTTCTTCTACATCTAGTCTTGCCAAAGGTCCAATCTCTCTTTTTGCTTCTAACAGAAATGTCAGTAAATAAGTAGGAAAACCTTTGGGATTGTTTTGGATCACAAAATTCACTGTTTTAGAACGAAGTTACAGCATCTTTTAAGTAAATGAAACGAAATTTGTCTAGGTAGTAGCATTTTTCAGTACGTAGTACAGTATCTAGATGTAACAGGTTGTCCATGAAACTAAGCTCAACCAAGCCTTTACCGGTTTACCCCAACCATGTGAAGTTGGTTACTTACTTACTTTATTGACTGCATATACTCCCTCAGTCCCAAAATAAAGGTGCATGTTCCACTATTCAGACTTGTCAAAAAATAGTTTATATTTTTAAGAGGTCCAAATAGTGGAAGATGGACCCTTATTTAGCGAACGAGGGAGTATCTCTAAAAAGTAAGAAGTAAAAATACAGTAAAGCATATGACCACTTCACACCTCAAGTGAACTTTAGAACTTACCTCGTGATAAAGCTTCATAATATCTGAATGAAGAGATGCAGCTCTCATTGCCTGGTTTTCCAATCTATTTCTCTCATTCATTAGTGACTGATATAGCAAACTTTGCCTCATCTGCTGCTTTTCTGGCACCAACTTCTCCACCCATACTTGTGCATGCTCAATTATTTTCTCATCAAAGCCAATTGTTTTAGCAATACTCAAGGCATTTGACTCACCTCTGCTTCCCCACAGAATCTGGTACGTAGGTTGTAAAGTCTCCAAGGAAAATTCCATAGCGGCATTCTCAAAACGTGCATCTGTTTCTTTCAGGCGACTCAAATCCGCATAATGGGTCGTTACCACAGCTAAGTTAACCCTAGCTTTTAAATACTGCAATATGCTGGCTGAAAGAGCCACACCTTCTGAAGGATCTGTCCCACACCCGATTTCATCAATAAGAACAAGTGATTCTTTTGAAGCCACTTCCAGGATCTTACACAGCTGCTTTATGTGGCCACTGAAAGTCGAGAGGTTTTGTTCTAAGGACTTCATTTGACAATAAGAGTTTCAGAAACCAAAATAAAAAGAGAAAACTGGGAGAAGGCACAACCACATAGGGAGTCAACTGTTACCTGGTGATCTCCAATGTCTGCCAATATGAAATCAAACCATGGAAGCGTTGGTTGCTTCTTAGCGGGCAAATACATGCCAGCTTTTGACATTACAGAAGCCAACCCTAAGGTCTTCATTGAAGCTGTTTTGCCTCCAGTGTTGGGTCCCGAGATCACAACCACCCTGGTTCCACATCCAATTTTGATGTGAATAGGCACAGGAAAATCAGATAAACTAGAAATTACTTCAAACTTCATTGCACCATTTCCTTCATTTACAAGGTCTGAACTTCTAGATTTGGATTCTAAAGTATCTGATGAATTTCTCAGAGAGGACTCAAGGAGCAGCGGATGTTGGATAGCTTCAATATCTATGGCAAAAGAAGATTCAGTCTTGAAAGATTCAAAACCCTCCGAAGACAATATCGGACAGACGCCATGCATCCACCGACCATGAGCAGCTCTCGCAACAGCAAGATCAAGTTCAAGAATTCTATCCAACAGATCTTTAATCTCTATTTCGGATTCGGCAACCACAGATGAAAGCAAGCTCAAAATGACTTGCTCCTCAAACTTTTCAGAGTTTGAAAGTATCACTTCCAAATTATTCAACTCCACTGCTTCTTTGGGTTCCATAAAGTATGTTGCTCCAGAACTGCTCATATTCAGAACTATGCCATCAGGAAGCAATGATCTATGTGACGCTCTAATACCAACACACATCCTAGATCGACGCTTTGTTATCAATGGTCTGTCAATACCTCCCCCCTGAAAAATCAAAGCTGAAACTTTCTTCAACAGAGAGTCTAGATGTTCCTTGTTCCTCTTCCTTTCAGACCTAATAATCTCCAAATCTTCACTAGCTCTATCAAGGACTTTCGAACAATTGCAATCTATACAATATCCTATTTTTTGCTCCAACCCACTCAGGAAATTGCAACTTTGAAGAATTTCAAGCAGGGGTGCACACCTGTTTGAGTAATGAGAACAATAAAACAGATGCTACCTGGTGAAACTGATTAGTAATATCCAAAGGGAATTCATGTAGCTTCTTTAGTTGGTAGTTACGTGAAAGAAAAGGAAAAACCAGAATTACACAGAACATGTAACAGTTTCTTCACAACCAATATTTCCGGGTAAATCCTACCAAAATACGAAAAATGGTTGGGCGTTGAAAATCTATGATTCTCTGAACAGTGTAAACTGCCAAGCAAGAAGAGAAATCATAAACAATTTTGTGAGTAAATTAAGAGAACTTTACGGGTCTATGAAATCTTTAGACAGTACATAAAACAATCTGCTCTGTGGTAGATTGAATCCCCTCAAGAGAAGTGAAAGAATAAATAAAGCAACCAACTAAAGCTGTAAAGGAGCCAAGCTGAACGAAAAATTGGCCTTCATGAATGCTTGGAGAATTGCACTCAGCTTGAGTCAAACAAAAGCCGCATCTCAAGCTAAACCAAGTTATGCGTGTTGAAAAAGATTAATCAAGCTCATTAAATTTGATAGCCTAACTACCAGTTACAATACAGCCAACATAGGTGCGTAAAAGTAAATGGTACACTTGGGTATACATGGACCTGTATACTGGTCACGAAATCACTTGTAATTCTATTCTATTCATTCTGCTCTTTCCTCTAGATCCATCTACTTACCAATCTCTCATCTGCTAAAGTTTCATTTACGAACTACCAGATCCTCAATTGATTACTTATTCTTCAACAACAAAAGGCATGTTATTTTCTCTGAATCTCAATCGTGCTGGCCGGTGGCCATTCACAGGCACTCATTTGACATTCTTCGATACATCATTTTACATTCGTCAGTTTCCAATCATAATATGAAATGTCTGTTTCTACACAGGTTATGACCCCCTCCATTAAACCAATATAGTAGAAGAGGTCAACTACATTGCAGATTGTAGCAACACCTCTCTTTGCAGATAGATGAACTCCAGAGATAAGGTCACCTACTCTCAATAACCCTCCATATCTTGAAAATTTTTAATACAGAAACTACGGTGCTTAGTACATGATTTGTATTGAGACACGGACTTGGGGCTCGGTTCGGTTTGATTCGTACATGCTAAAGCATTTAAACATACTAGTGTTTGGGGCACAAGTGATGCGTGTGCAAATGATGAGGAAGAACCCTACCAAGATTTCACCTTACCTCCTTTCCAAGGCATTCAAATACAATATTGGCAAACTTGGATCATTTTGTACACACTTGTAACAAACATTTGGAACGAAGTAGTATTACTGCTTCATCACTCAGTTAAAGTTCACCTGACTTTCAAAAAGTGAGAGTTTGTTAAGCAATTATACCTCTCACTAGAACCCTCATCACGGAAAGCAAGCTCCTCCAGCTGCCCAAACAACTCCCTAGCTGATCTGAGAGTCCGTTTCACAGCACAAAGCTCACTAATCGTGACCAATTCACCAGAAACCGAGATTCTCACGATATCCGACACGTCTTCAATCCCCGAGAAATCCAACGGCCGAGAGAGCGCCGTGGCCGCGGCGGTCTGGTCAAGGAGCCTCCGACTCTCCTCCGGGCTCTGGCCCAGAGGAAGGCGGCTGGCCTGCGCTGCGGCGAAGCCCATGGTGGTGGAAGTGAAAGCGGAGACTTGTTTGCAGACGGCGGGCCATTCCAGTGTTTGCAATGTCTCGTTTTGGAGGGACTCGGCGAGACTGAGTCGGTGAGTGGAATCGGGAGGGGTGGCGGGGGAGGTGGAGAGAGAAGCGGTGGATTTGATGGGGCGGGGAGTGAGGGTGCGGCGGAGATACGGCAGAGGTGGTCGGATGGTGATGGAGGCTTTGCAAAGCTCCATTCAAAGGAGCCGAATTAGGATTTTGGTGGACATTTTTGGTTGGATATATTTGCCTTATCGAGTTACAATTTTCGAGGGAATTGGTTTGCTTAGCATCTCCACGACTCCAACGGACTCAACAAAATTTTCAACAAATTGTCAAAATGTGGCGTACAACGATATAGCTAGGTAAAAAATATCACATTTACTCAACAGATTAGCCAATTGACCCACAAAAAAACACTCAGAGTCATCTTCTACCTAGCCAGTGCGTGGAACATCATGCAGAGAGTGAGAACTACTCTCACTCACACGCAGGCCGACGCGTGAGATCTCCATACTGCTCTGTCGGCAACGGGTCTTTCATATCGGCTCGACGAGAGCTACAAGAATTTGGCATCAAAAGGATTCTAGGATCAAGTTTCCGATCACTCGTTTTTTCCTGATGACTATTTTTTTTTTTTGCGAAGTCCCATTACCATCGCCGGAGCTTTATCAAACCGACGATGATACAGACCGGCGACGCTATGTTCTTTGTCCATCTGAGATGAGAGAGAGAGAGAGAGAGAAAGAGAGAGATGAGGGAGAGAGAGAGAGGAGAGGAGAGGAGAGAGAAGGTAGTTGGCGAGGTCTGGGACTCGCTGGGGCTGGCAAGGCGCTGTAGCAACCTAGGAAATGCCGACTTGGATTTTGAGGCTGTTGGGATTGGATTGAGGGGGGTTTTCTCGGTATTTTGCCCAAAAGGAGGGAGTAGAGAGACAGTTGGAGATGCTCTTACAACTAAGGAGCTAAAACATATACAACAGCTAGTGTAAAAATTTGAGCTAAAAATGCTCATGAATAGTACACTTTTCTCTTTACCTACTCCCTCCGTCCCTTTTTAAATGTCTACTATAGGAATACGTGCATTTTCAAACCCCTAAAAAATGTATTTTTCTATACAATTTTATGTCTCTCTTTACACCAAATTAAAGTGCTCAAAGAGTACTTTAATTTGGTGCAAAAAAATTTCAAAATTTTTTAGTAGAAATACATGTTTTTACGTCCTAAAAAATACACGTTTCCCAAAGCACACATTTAAAAAGGGACAGAGGGAGTACCATATTTCTTTTAATACTTCAACAATCCTCTCCATTTATATTTAAAATAATTAAATATTACACACCTCAATTAAATATGAGAATTGATATTGGCACTCCCCAAATTGTTAATGGCACTCCAAATGGGAGTGTCATTATCAATCCCTATATGAACTTGATATTAGCACTCCCCTTATTGATATTGGCACTCCCCTTTTGGAGTGTCATTAACAATTTGGGGAGTGCCAATATCATTTTCCACTTAAATATTAATTGATTTGGGCACCCTAGGCTATAAAATAGAACAAAAAAGTGTCTTGAAGCCCAAAAGAAATGAATAAAAAACAAGTAGGCGGTGAACAGTTGTTAAGTACCGTAGTAAATATAGTGCATAGGTAAAATGCCTTCACCTTTACCGAAGCTACTGCGCAGCTCCTTTTTTACACTTTCAACCATGTAAAGTACTGAAAACATGCTTTTACAGAGACTGATGCTCTTGCTCTAAGGCCTAGTTTCCCAAAAGATTTTATCAAAATATGATAAAATCAATGAGGAAGAGATTTGATAAAATCTTAGCTTTTTTGCATTGAAAAAGCTGAGATTTTATCAAATTTCTTCCTAATTTGATAAAATCAAGGTTGATTTTATCAAATCTTGATTTTATCTTTGACAAAATCGTTTGGGAAACTCACCCTAAGGCTCTGTTTGATACCTAAGAAAAAGAAGGAAAAAGGAAGGAAAATAAAACAAAATAAAAGAGAAAAAAAGAAGAACAAAAGATTGAAGAAAGTTAAGAGGAAATTTTTTAGTTAAAATAATTTAGTTTAGTTATTTTTCCTCTCATTTTCCTCTCAACCCAAACAAAGGAAGATGAAATTTTTTTATTTTCCTTTCGTTTCCTTCTTTTCCTAGGTATCTTTGGCTTTGTTTGGCTTGGGTTTTGAGACCCAAATTTAAATTTTTTTACCTCTATTCTCACCAATCATTATTCCTATTTTCAATTATTACCTCATATTTGCAATCATTTTTTTCTCTATCTCTTTCCAATCATTACCCATATTTTTAATTATTACCCATATTTCTCTCCACACTCAATACCCAAAACCGAACAAGATCAAAGTGAACTACATATTCTTCTTGGGAACCGGGCATGACAATCATACCCGCCCTGCACGAAAATAAAAATTTTCAATTTTTCGGATAACGGGTAGGGTCAGGAGAGAGAAAATAAAAATATGATCAGGTTAGAGTAGGGTTAGCGGTAACAGTACCCTACTTTAATACCCACTCCCAGTGGTGGACTTAGAAATTTGACATAGTGGGGGCACTCAATTGACCATATCGAGAAAAATTGTATCACCATAAGAAAATGCTAACATCAACCCTTAGGGTGGAGGATAACGAGTAGAAAATGTACCAGTATCCGAGAAAGGTGTAGTGATATTTGTGATAGTATTGATATCCGAACTTGTTTGTCACATTATCATCTGCTTAATCAACGGATGTTACCTTTTATAATAAACGACAATGAGTAAGGAGTTTATACCACAACTACACTACCAATTTATAAATTGACGATTGTAAATCAAATAATGCTATGGAAGAAATTGATGCATGGAATGAGAGATTTATTTTCAATTTCTATACAAATGATACATTTTAATTTTCGGTGTTATTTATACAATTACTCAAAAAATATATGGGCACAAGTGAGATTTTTCAATTTTGAATGGGAGCACGTGACCCCATGTAACCCCATGTGAATCTGCCACTGCCCGTCCTGAACCCGTCCCTCCCAAATTTTGCTTTCATCCAGGACTCATCGAATTCTCAACTTTTCCAAACAAATTTCGACGATCCGAACCGTTCAATGTGTTTGAAAATGTGTTTTAAGGGACCCTTAAAAAGACGTTTTAAACACATTGAATGATTCGGATCATCAAAAATTAATTGAAAAATTTGGGATGGAGGGAGTATCTAGAGAGAAGGGAGGGGGAAAGGGTTTTTGAGAGTAAACAGTAGATAGGACTGAGTAAGACACAGTATGGAAAATTTTTCTTACACTATCTTTTTGATAGTCTTTTTTGAATATTTATTAAACTAGATTTAAATTTTTTTAAATTAATGATTCATCTTCACAAGCGGAATTCAAAAGATAAAAAATTATGGGAAAAAAACCGGAAAAAAGTTTCTTAAAATAAAGAAAGTTAAAAAAATAATAATTTAACTTTCTTTGTGTTCATTTTATCGGGACTAGTGCCGGGTTATAGTTTTCAAATTCATCTTAAGACAAATGACAAATGATTGGTTGGAACTTGTGGAAAGAAATGGAAAGGAAGAGAAATTTCAAAAAAATTCATCTCACTGTTTCGTATCTTGAGAAAGAGAAGGAAAATTTTTAAAGACAAATTCAATTTTCTTTTTAATTTTTGCTCTAACTTTTCTCTTCATTATTTTCTCTTTTGTTTATTTACCTTTTTGATTCCCAGAGTATTACCGAACTACCAATTTAGTCCTCAATCTAGACATTTAACCAATTTAGTCCCCAACATAGTTGTCAAAGGCGAAAGGCGAAAGGCGCACCGAGCCGCAAAGTCATGTGGGGACTAAGGCGAGAGGCGAGGCGCGCGCTTTTTTGAAGAGAGGCGCACCTATGTAAAAAAAATTAGAAAAAATAGCATATACCCATACTTTAACTAATAACACTAAGCCAATGAGTTTTAGATAGCACACCATCCAAAAGATGCATAAAAACAAACGGGGTAATTTATTACCAGGTATTATATTCAGTAAAAATATAAAATATCACACAGCAATATATAAAACTTGGTCATCAGGCATTTACCTAGTACCTACTT